>KZ111235.1:1334976-1612559 GCA_002120335.1 Hypoxylon sp. EC38 | reverse complement strand
GCCGGTGAAGGGGCGGCCGGCGAGGATGGCGTGTTGTAGCGGAGCGGGGCCGCGGAGATCGGGGAGGTAAGATGGGTGGAGGTTGAGACCGCCGTATTTGGCTTGTCGGAGCAGACGCGGCGGTACGAAGAGACCGAACGATACTGCTATTATGAGGTTTATACCAGATGGCATCTGGTGTTGAAGGAGTGAGTATGGCCATGTTTAGGTAGGTATTTGGGTTGCCTAGGGGGCTAGATATGACTGGCATAATATTCTGATATTCGTTGCTATAAAAGGGGTAAGGGGTAGTTGAAGGGTTGTGGATAAAAGAACTCACATTCCATCCTGTGAAGGTGTCCCTCTCATGTATCGGGACACCTAGCGTCTCGGCTGTCTCTCTGGTGGTTGCTTTATGGAAGATACTGTAGTTAATACACATGCTCTCGATTTAGAGATCCACGTATATTAGGTAGGTATATGTATGAAAGCTAAACTCACGATACTGAATGACCTTATTACCCCTTCCCGTAGGCTTTCCTGGTCGAACCACCACGTCGATGGAGTGTATGAGCTCCTGGTTAGACTCATGCTCCTTGAACAGGGCCAATAGCGATGCGTCACTAAACTCGTCGGAACCACAGAAGAGGATTCGTAAAGGATCGGACTTCTTTTTCTTTCTTCCTTTTGCTACTGTCTCTTCTTTGGACCGGAGGCTAGCCGGGATTCTGAAGCCCCTTATCTGATATCGACAATATACACCCGGTGGTGTGGTAGGTGATTGCCATGCCGCTAGCTGGAAGAGTAGTGGGTTGGTAGTCCGCAGTAAAAGGGCTTCAGCCCCAGCCACTGTATTCAGCAGCTCACACCACGAGCTCAAGCGCGATGCTGTCGTGACAAACTGTCGCGTCAGGCGCTGCATTTCGGGGTTCCTATTTTTATGCTCCCCCGTAGTTGCTTGCCATCCAACTAATTTACATTCTCTTTTCTGGGTTGGCGAAGCTGTAAATTAAGAGTTATGGCGCAGGTGTGATGTATGAATAAGTCGCCAACCGTTAAATATAGCTCACACTAAAACCAGAATAGTTTATATTCCTCGTCTATTTCATTATCGTATTTAGTCAAACAAAATTAATATGTATAAGTGGCCGTGCCATGCTGAAAGGCGAAAGCCCTATATTGAGGCTTGATTAATTCAAGTGGTCAAAATTCGTGACTGAGAATAAGTAAAAAAAATTCTTGGCGCGTTGTGCCGTTTCGTACGGTATATAGGTTAACGGAACGAACTTATTGGTACTAGGTAGATAGGTACCACAATTCCATGAACAAATCTATGTATAATAATACTACATGTAGAATGGAGACATTTGATTTAAATGGGGAGAATTATAAGTCTTAGGTAACTACCTGTTATTATAGCGCCTAAATGGATCTCTATGAGGTAGCTTTAGATTGATAGACTAAACGGTTCACTGTCCATATACTTCACGTTTGGTGGGTGAAGTACATAAAATTATCTGCCACAATACGCCTCACTCAACATCAAACGCGAATTGCTTTTTTCCTTTAAGAATATTCACTTATATTATTTACTATTTTTATATTCATGGGTATCTCTCCTAGATAAGTACCTAATTTCCCGACCTGCGAATCAGCCGAAAGGGGTATAAGAAGCTTCGTTGATATCGAAGACGTAATGGAGAACACAACAGCAATGCTTCGCCCGATTTGCACCGCCAAATGAAGCGTGTTGCCTCCCCCGAATTAGATGCCGGTGCCATAGATACGTAGCGGCGAAGACGCGTCCTGGCTTCGACGTGTCACACCGCATGATGGCCTTAATTAAGGCAATGTAAAGTCGCATCGGAATCCCCACGCCTCCGGGGTAGTAGGACTCATAGGTAGGACCTGCGGCTCATGTTCAACATGAATTTCTGCAGCGAAGAGCAGCGGTTATCTCAAAATATCTCGTCGTGTGATCCCCTCTCCGAGTATCTGTCGTCTCCAAGCCTCACTAGAAGTCAAATTCCAATCGAAGGCGATCGTTAAATGAAGTTCTAGTTAAGTCGCAATTGTGATTGCTATATGAGAGGGACGTAGGGCTTTTGCAAGCTGATTCTCTAGCCTCTTTTCGTTCCTGCAATTTTCATATGCGATTCGTCGCATTCATAGAGCAAAGGTGTAGTAATTCCGTTAGAAATCATTCCCTTCAAGTTCAACCCTATCACACTATCCTGTCAGGATGCAGAGCCTGCAGCCCCTGAAGATCATAGTGAGCAAACTCGTCATCTGTTTTAATGCTCGGCATGGCATTCGAGCTGACAATCGGCTCCATGCTAAATGCACTGCCTTCTAAACTATCGTTCGACGCAGTAGGGTGTAACGTATGCACAGCCGGAGGCGGTACCAGAGGCGGAGGAGCGCCTGGGAGACTCGTATGCCTCCAAGTAGGATGATCCTTTTCGTTTTTCGAGCCCAGCCAACTAATCGACGGTTTCCGGCCGCTGTGGTGCCAGCTCATCGACGCCCGGCTCGTCCATGTCTTAACTCGTGAGGTGAAGACGTTGAATAATGGACTGAACGTAGCGGCACAGGCGCAAATCAATCCCGTATTCACCTCAAGAATAGAGAAGGTGAAACTGATGCCGGCCCACCAAGGTCGGTCATATATCAACATGTTATACGTCGAGATCGCCCAGCGCACACATGCAACTGCCCAAGCGCTGCCCTCCTTGTTAGTATACGTTTTCTAAGGCGTGCTGCGAGACACTTACATAAAACCGCTACTAAGAGCAAGACTGAGTCCGATCTTTTGCTTTGTCGTTGGAAATTGTAGCCTCCACACCATTGTTAGGGGTAAGATGGCGATAATGAGATCACTAGTCATATGGCCAGCGCCGTACGCAATGTTGGCGGCGACAGAGTTTATACAATGCCCAGGTAGCTTCATATTCCACTTCTTCTGGATGGGACTGCAGCCCAGGAACTCGGTAAGTGCGTTGCAGGTCAGATATCCAAGCGTGTAGAACATGGTGATATAGCACGCTATTCTGAATTTGCGATTAACGCCGAAGAGCTGTAGGTAGAGTAATATCAAGGAGCTCTTGAATCCGGCTAAGCTGAGCACGTAAAATTCGGAAGAGATGCCGATCCAGAGATAGTATTGCGAATTAAGCTCTGGCGTAAATTGCCATATGTGTAGACCCATACCATTATATGTCGCATTGGCCATCAATACTGCATGAACGATAATGGTGACCATTGTCGCCGCAACTACATCTGTTCCGCTCGTCAGCGCATTCTCCAACAGAGCCTCCGGATAAGGAACGTACAGTCGTCAATAGTCCATGATCTTCGTATTATGTAAGACCGACAGTAGAATCTCGCCGCCACAAAAACGAAAGTGATAAATGGCATGACTACGGCCGTCCTCCAAACATGCACTCCATTCTCGGCCGGAAGCTCCGGCACCACGGCGTTCTCGTTCATATTGCTTCGACCGCGAGGGAAAGCGTAAGCATAGGCGAATCCCCCACACCAGGTGAATGAGAGCCGATAGAGTTATATCCGGAGAAGAAGGGACGGATGCAGAGCTATAAGGTGGTCGACTTTCGGTCCGCATACGACCAATAGGTGTGCAAAGGGTGCATTAGACCAATGCGCGACAGAACGCTGCTAACTAGTACTAGTTGAATTCCCCCATCTGCGCGAATGAACTTCCATGCTGAGGCATTCCTCCTTGCTTTAAATGCGTGTCAGCATCCCGGAGGTGTGGTAAGTTCGATGTGCAAAAGCGTTACGGCATAGGGCAGGGATGTGCATCCCGCATCGCAGGTTGCCATCGAAGGGCATGGCTAGCAAGGCTAGCTTCTGACGTTGCCACACAATCCTCCCAGTCACCAGAGTGTTGGGGTCCAATATAGCGTTGCGTCGAGTATATACATAGAGTAGAGTAGTATAGCTATATCCTTAGACGAAGTGTGCGTTACATCTTGGTACTACCCGCCCCGCCACCTCCACCGCCCAGATCGTCAACACATATGCCGATTTGTGCGCAGGTTTACCGTCATGGCAAAGCAGAGTCGCAGCTAGGAGGGATGGATGAAAAAAATTGAAGAAATAGTTTCACAATCCTTCGGCGATCTACATACTATACAAGTATGAGACCCTATTACCATGATTTTACTCTAAACTCAGGCACCTTGGAACAGTAGGAATCTCAACTAATATCTTATAGAGATTCTTATCTGTACTCTTACTATCTACCTAGGTTGCTGATACCAGGAAATCCTTCGATAGCGAAGCGGCCAAATTCTCAATAGGATTCTTGCCGCGTTTGATCAAGACTTGCTTAATAGAGCTTAGCAAACGAGGAGGTGGCTATGAGATGTTTCTAGTATGTATTTTCTTGTGCGAGCTAAGAAACTTGTATTTATCTCGAGAAGATCCCAGCGGCTGGGAATACATAAATAGGTAGGTAGTACTGAACTGCCTTGGACTAGTTTTGGTAGCATCGAATAGAATGCGTTGATGCTTCTGTCGCATAAAACACGTGAGGTAGGGGTTACATGGTACGAAACACAACATGGGCTGTGCATATGGCAGTGATGTGCATGTGTTTAAAGAGCTATTGACAAAGCCTTGACAGATCATATTGAAGTAGTTCATTAGTAGTTTTCGACGAGTATGAATACACCACCGGAGACGTATGTAGTGTACTTTTAGAGACAGGGGGAGGAGAAGAAGATGATTCAAAATCAGCATAGGACTCAGGTACCCGCCACTTAGAATGTGGTATTACATAACATACGGCTTAAGCCAATGACATCACATCTTCCAAGCCGGTGTGATATCTCCGACTAGTGAGAGTAAAAATCAAGTTAGCAGCGGATCTAGAAGACCAGATAGGGAAAGGATTGCTATCATAAATGATAGCCAATTATAGAAACTTTATTACATAGGTACTCTGTACGGTAGTGTAGTAGTTACTACTACTACTAGATAGATATCGGTACACAACTGAATATCTGTGAAATAGAGAAGAAAGAGTTGAAACCTAGGTAGGTATGCTTGAGCGTTGATTTTTCTTCAACTTTTGCAACCCGGCTGGGCTTATCTTATTTTCTCTTGTTAGATACTAAGCACTTGTCTAATAGTGCATAGGAATGAAGGATTCTCCGGAGTATTTTGTACATAGTATATGCCTACATGTACCGTAGGTACACCTGCATGAAATTGTCCAATATTCCACAAATAAACGGAGAAGAGGAACACACAAAACACGGACAATCTAACCCAGTATGGTAATCAGCTCAGATCAAGCTGCATGCCGTTGACCAGTACCGTTATCGACCATGTTATCGATAGGCAATATGCCCATGTGCGCCAACCCTTGTATTCCCCGAAACCCTGGACTTTGAAGAGGACTTTGCAGACCTGTCCTCAATAAAGATCGAAAACCGTCGGGGTACAGGAAGCCATCGATGCTACCTAATGGTGTCAACTTTTTTATTATGACTGACCATCTATCATCATCACCTTGATCCTTTCCCGCGTCAGGCCGTCGATTTGTTTCGATTATCAGAAGTCCCTCCCCCTTGACTTGTTTACGATTGTACGTCACTAATTGACCGGCAATACTATACATACACTGCTAAAAAAGACCAAGGTCAAAGCGTGAGCCGTAACCTTATCCATAACCATGACAAGGTCTTTCCCATGAAAGCTATTTGCCCTGTCCATCTCGGTCCGGTACCACATGGGGGCCGCACTATCGCGGGAGCGTTGCCTATCACGGACCAAGGAATCCATGGATTACATGAGCTTCAACTACATAGCGGATTTACCTATCCTGCAGGCCAAACTAGTTTCAACTCCAACTGGCATGAAGTTGCGCGCCAAATATCGAGCACCATTCCTAGAGTAGTCGTAGGTATATTTCAGAATTGTTAAAGATTTTCAATAGGCTTTATTAGGCACATCTGCAGATGAACCTGCGTGGTCGTGAGTCTAGACCCGGAAGGCCGGATTGCCATGTTGTTCAATCATAATAATACCCCCGATATCCATAGCCATAGACACGACAGCAGAGTGACAATAGTGCTGAAGTAGTAGCATATGAGGAGGCATCTACGTCCCAGTTGTTTTCCTATTCATACATGAAACTCGTGGCCCATATGCACGTTTTCGTGCAGCATGTTTAACCTCATGACCTAGTTCGTGACACTGCAGTATGCCTCCCGTGTCTTGCTTTTTCATTTGTAGAAGCATGGACGTTCGTACTAGGGACAAATCATGTATGACAATACAACACTCCTGACCCCGATGCAGCTGTCGTGGAACTCCCGAGCTTCCAATAAAAACAAACATGCCGATGCTTGGATAGGAAAAATTGATAGGCTATCGATTCTGGGCTACCCCATAACCCAAGACGAAATCCAGGTGCACATAAACCACCTCTGTATCGATTGTCTCGCACTCTTCACTTGAAGATATTCTATGTATCATCTTCGGTGAAATTAAAGTGCTGACAATGTAGTATTGTTAATATGAGATATTTTCCGTTGGTGAGCAAATATTTTCCCCGTCAGCTTGACCGCTGTTCTTCACCGTTGTACTCCGAGGAGTCATCTAACTAGACTTACGGCTTTAACGAGCTGCATATCATCGAAGGCGTAATACTTGGAAAATGATTATCTCGGACTGTCGGCCAACCCTATCACTGTAGCTGCGTATTGATGTTTGGTTACAGTTCTGTCTCAAGAAAAATGGGTGTAAATCAGTCTAGATGAGTCTATATAGATACCTTACGTTAGGTACCCAATATAAAGGCACCCAATGAATAACATCGATCAATGATGATACTGACACTTGTATCAAGTTCGGAGAGTGGGAAAAAGCCACCCATAGAATTTAACCATAGACCTCCACAAAAGAGTTTTCTGAGGTAAGGTGAAAAGCAAGCCTATAAGCCTCTATTTCCGGAACACATATGCGCGTCACACTACCACACGACGTGGTATTGTTGTTGTGGGAGCCTGTGGGAGCCGCACCTTTTGCTTCCCCATATTGTTCAAAACTTCATAACCACTTCATTCTACTCCAAGTCCACTATATTTCTATCAAATATGCGGTTGAAAGCTAAATATAATAACTCTCTGAAAGGCGCGCGAATGAAGGGTTGCTCATCCGAACAAAGGGAGGAGATAGATTAAACCACGTGAATTATTCTACTCCATTCATCATCAATAGCAAAGCCTTTAGGTGGGCAAGTTAAAACCATGTTCGTCTTCTGGAGAAACTTCCTCGAGTTGATGATGCTGAATGAAATCGTGACACTTTGATCGCATATGAGCCCGTCGTGAAACATTGATTCCAGCTGGAAACTCAAACAAAAAAACAATGGACGTAGCGAATTGTCTAGATTATCTAGATTACACGTCACTTAGTGAACTTGCCTGACGTGCTGGCGGTCTTAACTGCCCGATTCATATATAATCATAACGGCCTCGTCATGACTTCCCTATCGATTTTAATCTGCTGATCCAAGGAAGGAGAAACACGACAGAGGGAGGGCACCTTTACCGAAACTATCTCTTTCTATCTCTCTCGTCTCGTCTCGTCTCTCCTCTCCGCCCTCTTGTTTACTCATCAAACACATACATCCGGTTTACTATCGTTCAAACTTTGGATCGAAGCATCAGATACTTCTATTAAATATCCTACGTAAGCCAACGATAGGGTCTATCACTCGCTCAACTACATTTCCTTTTACGAACACACATCTGCAGCAATGGATACAGTTAGTCAACAACCTCAACCTCAGACTCCGATGAGCACCCAAGCTCTCGAGGATAATGAAGGGCGAAGGAGCAGCAGCAGCAGCGACCCTAGGGGCAGGAGAATCTTCCGGTATGTTACTAATCGCACCACCACCTGTCAGCACTAATTTAATGCCGCGTCAACATGTAACTAACGACGCCCCAAACGGATTAAGGCAATTCAGCTTCTACCGCGGCCCAGAGGCCGGCAGTAGCCAACCAGCGGCAGACAGCCAACAAGAGCAAACTCATCATCAAGAAGCAACCGGCGAGAGAGAGACGGGAGTATTCAGTCAAGACTCTGTTGCCCCTGACGATGGCAGTTATGACGGAGAGGAGCCAGAACTGATCATGCCTTTTCCTCGCCGCAAAGCCGTGGGCCTGCCTTCAGGTCTGCGCAACGAGATCACCGTCGACGCTGTTGAAAATGTCGACGCTCAGCAGGAGCAGAACCCGGCACAGGATCAGGCACAGGATCAGGCACAGGAACAGGCGCAGACAGCGGGTGCTCCCCAGCGGCAAGTTCAGTGGGCACAGCAGACACAGGCACAAACAAAAGGTCCGAACAAGCTCAAGAAGCCAAACCGGGAAAGCGACCAAAAATGCCTGCCTCTCCGCGGCGGAGCGACAGGAAACTGCTGCGAGGAACCGTTCGGGTGCTGTGGGCATTGGATGGGGAAGATTTGCGGCTGCGAGGATTGACTAACTGGATGGAGCGCCGAAGACTTGCTTGATTCCTGGGCACGGTTCCGATCGAGAGTCGGGAGGAAGATGAGAAACCCTGCTTTCTCTGCGTTAAAGCATGATCTTGAGATGCTATATTTAATGGGCTGCTTGTGTTGGTGTTGTTGTTTGTGAGAGGACAGGTTGATTAATATGGCCCTCCATTGGTGTTAGCGGTATTCTGGGTTTAGGTAATTGTTTTTATAATGTTGTATTGTACTACGGTGTAGGAGTGAAGGATGTAATTATTCATTAAGAGCGTGGCCAGGGATGGCATGGCCGAAATGGAGTATGGATGTACATATTTGTCTTTAGGCAATAGCGATATTAGGTAGCCCAGATAAGGAAATACTCACCAAGAGGTTACAGCTACAGAGTTATCCCGTTTGTCCCAATCCCTACTCCTAGCTAACGCTTCTTTCTAACGTACAGCACGACATCTCGGATTCTCGGATGGTAGCTCAGGGGCACCGTCTCATACTCCTCATCCAGCATCTTATTAACTCGTGGAGATGCTGGATCCGCACTGATTATTCGGTTAGTCAACTAGGGGTGCCCTTATTTAAAAACTATGGAAACAAAACTTACCAATGCTTAGCGGACTCGTCACTCCACCCTTCTTTGACTTTCATTTGAATGATCGCCGCGGGACGAGAGATGTCGCAGATAATCTGCTGTACGGGGGTATTGGCGCAGATAGAGACCACGACAGTTCTGTCATCGACAGCAAGGAACCCTCGCGGGTCATTCTCGATTACGAAACCCTCGTCCTTGAGGACCTCCTTGTCCATCTCCGTATACGCCGGATCCTGGATGATGCAACGGACTACGTTGTCCATAGCATCGAATTCTCCCCCCTTCGACAAGAGCTTACGAATCGAACCCCGGACTCCCGAGTTCTCCGGCTTCATCTTGGTCAGGAGCATTCGGAGGCTAAGAATCATGGCGTGCTGCGTGAGCGAGTAGTCCTCCTTGTTCCGCCCGTAGGACAGCGGGCCGCAGGCAAACCCCACGATCTTGGAGACGTTGGATAGTGCTGGTCGCAGGGATTTCAGAGTATCTCTAAGGTTACGGTAGTGCTCGCATTCCTCCCACTTCGTTCTCTCCTTCTGGAATATTAGGCTAAGTTCTTCCGTGATAAAGGTATGCGGGAAGGGGCCGGCGTTTTCACTATGATGGTAGCAGTTGGTTGGATCGGGATACAAGACTACGAATGGAAGATATGCTTGTTTAGCATCGAAAAACTTCATATCGTCGTGCTCAATCATCTTCTTAATACCACGGTAGTATATGTAAGGACCATTGTTTCTACAGACTTAGTATTGGTAAAGAGAATGGGAGTCTTCATGGGTAGGAACTCACCGTCTATCTCCATGATTACAACGGGTGTCCTCCCAAACTGTGGGCGCGTTTGGGTCAAGAATAACTTCGACGTCTTCTCCGACCAGGTTCTTCAGGGTGATCTTATTGTCTTGCAGTAACCCTTGTTGATGCATTCCAAGCTGATCGGCGAGTCTTCGAAGCCGAATCCTGTTGAAGAAGGGGAATTTCTCCCCGTACATCTGTTTGATGTGCCTCTCAAATCTCATCTCAGGGGTCTCCATCTTGCGTAATTCGCTATTTCAAAGCAGGAATTCGGACAAGAACGACGATAAAACATGTCAATGTAACTTAGACCTTGCCTTCTAGGCGCTTATGATGGAAATACTGAATACGGGAGAAATATGAGAAGAACACAAGAAAAGAGGAAGCTTGTATTTTGATGCCGAGAGCCTCTTGCGTATCCTAGCTCACAACTCAGGGCTTAGGAGGAGGTCAAATGAGCCGCCTCAGAAACACGTTTATATGTGCCGAGAATAAACATGCCAACTCGATGATGAATCATATGAACACGTAATGGTCACAATATTGTAGGTGTACAAAAGAGTTGTCTTGTTGGCTGTTTACTTTGAGGCGAATGCCACAAAACCCCTCCTATAACCCTATACATATGTTAAAATCTTAATTCATACACGTCAAGGGGAAGTGTAACATTGCGTCGTTATTGAGTATAATATGAGGGTTGTGTCGTTACTGCTTTATCATCTCTTCTTCTTTTTTTCTGGAGAAATGTTCCCTAGTTGACGGCGTGTAAACGGAGATATCCAGTATTAATGTGTTACTCTCTCACGCATCTTTGCTTTGTGGAGTAACTGGAATGTGAAATTGGTTGATGCTATTTCAAGAAGGCACCATTTGTCTTTGCCACTTGTTCGTCGTAATCTGATAAACATGTTAGCTAAATTTACACCACTAGAACTTATGAAATGTGAAAGGAGGTTGGGCATTTAGGGGCAAATGGGGAAGAGTTTTATTAGGCCAAGTCTTACATGGCTGGAAAGCTAACCAGCCCTTCTCAGGGCCACCAACTTGCAGAGAGGTATATGCCGCCTCATCGTCGTCAATTAGAATCTTCCTGTATCCGGCGGCTGATGCTGCATCCGCGAGCAACTGAGCTTGGCAGGTCCTTTCAAGGCTTAGGAACCAGAAGGCCGCTTCATCGACACTGTTACCAACAGTGAGGAGACCATGGTTCTGAAGTATCACGGCCTTCCCATTTCCGAGGGCCTTCGAAATCCTCCTTCCCTCCTCGGCATCGAGGACTACGCCCCTAAAGTCTCGGTATACGCCATGGCTCTTGTAGAACCGGCACGCATCCTGGGTAATCATCTCAAGCTCACGGCCGAAAACAGAAAAGGCCTTGCCGTGGACGCTATGCGCGTGGCACGCAGCATGGACATCTGGTCTCGCCTTATGGATTTGCGAGTGAATCGCAAAGGCAGCGGCATTGACCGGTTCATTTCCCTCGACTACGATACCATCTTCGTCGCAGAGGATTAGATCCGACACTTTGATGAGTGAAAAATGCATTGAGAGCGGGTTCAACCCTATACTTCCATGATTAGAAGCTGCAAAATTAGCCGGATTTAAGACCTACAGAAGTGGTCGGTTAGAATAGGGTCTCTGACGGAAATATGGCCTGCGACACCCTCATCGAAGCCGCGGTCGGCGAACACCCGGAACGCCGCGGCAAGATGCTGCTTGCGGTACAGCCTCTCATCTTCTAGGTTGTCGAACTTGGGATAGGTCCTGATGTTTAATTTCTTCCCGCTTTTCGTCGTGCCGGCGACTTGTATTTGCGGAGGGTTTTCAACCTTGTCTTTTCCGTTGAACCTGTTCACAAGGGGTTCCTCGACGGAAAGAGCTGGTGCCATCTCGTTGACTTTTGTATAGTGGACTTTGAATAGAAGGTGAAGGTTGCTTTTTGAAAGTCTTCTGTAACGAGTAATCTACCAACGGACTCTACGAACTATAAAATAGACCTCGTTCGCACAAATCCATCGGGCGGGGAAGTGGTGATAAAGAATATCTCCCACCAATTGTGAGCTTTGTTGAAGGTATAAGTCGGAATTGTTTCTCTAAAGTCGTACAGATAGGTGGACGAAGAACTACCGTCCGGGGGGCATAGCCGATGCGGAGAAAGCATCGTCGGAAATGCACCATGGTTGAGTTGTGAGTCGTTATTAGTTTCCGCTCCGAGCTCATTGGTCGATTATGACGCATGATATTCGATTTGGGTTGCTCTTATAATCCATTATCCTGGGGTGCTTAGGAATATCGTTTAGCATCAGGATCCCCTTTTATTCTGGTACAAGTAATTTATCAGGTCCAGAAAAGAATTGTGAGGAAGAGCAGGTAGTGTATCTAGGTTCTTTTCCCTATACGGTAAAAATGGCTTAGAGAAGACTCTTTTCTTACTCGATTTGGAAATATGTACGTCTCTGTCTTACATGCACCTCTTCCCTTAAGGTGACTATGAGCAGAGGTACCTGGATACATGTAGAAACGATTTCCAAAATAGGAAAGTGGACACTGAGATAGGTACCTCGATACTTCTTTTTAAGGTGCCGAATCCCGATAGCTACCTAAGTGCCTGAAACGATAAAGCTGACAGAGTTTTGCCAAGCCACAATGACATAGGACATCGTGACGACGCACAAGAGGCTCAGATGCGGGAATCTTCGAATGCAGAAAGTAGCGTATTTCGAACTTTGCCTTTGACAACAACACATCGAAGTTTGGTTTGCTTCGTCGACAGGTGCTCTTACCCGTATTCGTGATGCCTGTAGGTTAGGGTACCTTGGGGTAGCTAAGTGGCATTGGCAATGGCTCGATTACTTCGTAATGTTCTCATGACAATCTGCTTACATTCATATGCACATTCGCATTCACATTCACAATCATCATTGGCATTGATCGACTCATTATTATACCTTTAGGCGCCGACACCTCCGCAGGACGGAACATACATAGTATCTTAGATTACACTAACTGCCATCACCACCACCACCACCACCCCTGCGAAGCTTTGTATTTCCGCGCAAGCGCACTCCCATAGATCTCAAACAACCTCGCAATGTCAATACGAATAGCCCTCGACAACCCACCCGAGTTCTACACGAACCTCGACTTCATCAGCGGCCGCGTGATCCTCGTCCTACACCGACCCGAAACCATCGGCAATGTCATTGTCAAATTAGAAGGGGAGTCGCGGACGGCGCTAACAGTTCCCAATCCCGGCGACCGCGATGAATTCTACCGCCCGCGGGCTCCCGGCATCGGCATCGGCGGCGATATCGTTACCGAGAGTCACAAAATCTTGTATAAAGTCTTCCAAGTATTCCCCGACGACGGTGTTGCACTGCCTTTCCAAGCCGGCCTCCATGAGTTCAAGTTCAACTTCAAGATGCCCCTCAACAATATCTGCCACGACGAAAAAGCCATGAGCGCCCTGCTAGGCATCGGCGGCTTAGGTGGTGGGTTTCGGACCATGGACGGAACGAAGCAACTCATGCTACAGCACGTTAGAGCCACGCTGCCGCCCTCGCTCACCGGGTTCCCGCAGGAGGCCGAGATCCGCTACTATATCAAGGTGACCATCCAGCGTCCGGGTTTCTTTAAAGAAAACTGGCGGTACCAAGTCGGCTTTAAGTTCCTACCTATTGAGCCTCCGCGGCCGCCTAAGACTAGTCAAGAAGCCTTCGCCCGCCGACCCTTTACATTCCGACCTCGTGGGCCCATGCCCCAGAAGAAGTCCTCATTTTTCGGTAGCAGATCGCCAGCGCCCGGCTCCCTCGACGACCCGAATCAGATGCCGCCGAACATCGAGATGTCGGCACGCTTGCCGTTCCCCAGCATCCTGACATGCAACGAGCCCATTCCCCTACGCCTAATCGCGCGGAAATTAGCACCAACGACGACGCGCGAGCAACAAGTGTACCTCACAGGCATCGAGATCGTGCTGATCGGCTTTACGCAAGTGCGAGTGCACAACCTCGAAAACACAGAAGTCACACACTTTCCCATAATATCCGTACCACAGATCTCGCCGCCCATCGCACTCTTCAACTCCCCCACGGACCCCGTTGACACCGAATTCGAGGTCCCGAAAACCCTTTGGGCGAATCGCCGCCTCCCCAACACAGTCGCACCGTCCTTCCGCACATGCAACTTAGCCCGCCGCTACGCTATCCAGATTCTTCTGACCCTGAATTGGGGTCTCCCCGCAACATCCCCTCGGCACCTCCCGCAGAGCATCACGCTGCCCCTCAAGCTGTCCAACGTCGAAGTCTTTTCCGGCATCACGCCGCCACCAGAGCTGCTCACCTCAATCGCAACCGCCGACGGCACGGACCGCATTACCGTCGGCAGTGGTCCTAGCCAGCGGCCACCCCAGCTACCCCAAAGACCGACGAATGCGCAGCCGCACCCACAACAACAACAACAGGGGCCGCTCCGCCGGGTACCCAGGACCCGCTGTACCCGCCGCAGCTGGGCACGCTCGCCAGCGCTATGTACGAGGACGCGCCGCCGAGCTACGACGAGGCCATGGCGGATCGGCTGGCGGGCCCGCGGCGAGACCGCGTATAGCGGCGTTACGGCGGAGAATGCGCCGAGTACGATGCCTGCGGAGAAGTCTTGATTTTAGGGATGGATGGGGATTAAGGTCAAGGTCTGGGCTACGGCTAGGCTATAATGGTGCATAATGGTTACGTGGTTTCTCCTATTGTACGATTTTCTGGGTTAGGACCGAGTACATATAAGTTGATACGCGGGTAATGAGCACTTGACGCACATATTACGTGCGTAGAGTGTATAGAGAAGTGGAATCGTACATTTGGGGGTGTAAATACACGCGGGGAAATCACATGAGAAAACGTTGGGAAAGGAACAGGAAGAGGCTAAAATGCATGCATATATGGCGGTGATGATGGATGATGGCGGGTGGAGGGAAGACAAGGTTGAGTCTGGAGAGGCGTAGTAGGTAGTGGATGATACCCCTGCGGTTGGCTTGTACCAAAGCTTCTGGCTGGAGTTACGGCTATTGCATATATTCGTGAGCATCATAGAGGCTGGTTAGAGGATAAAAATAGGTTCAGAACTAAGAAAATAATGCGATTGGTTTGATATTCATTACTTACATGTACCTGAGGTACGCATTCGGCTTCTAGCGATATGTGATATCTACAGGTGTATTAAAGACCTTCAATGGTCTTGATCGACACATGATAGAAACAGGGCAACTGTCGAACTTCACGTAATCCGTGCGGTTTCATTCCTATGCACTGAATGCTAACATGCTATCTATTTACAAATGCGAATCGTAGATACAACCTACTCAGGAAGGCAAATGATGTATGTAGAACTGCAGCATCGCAATCCACAACATCTTGGCATTGAAAAGCCCCCCTGAGAGGATATGTGGGGCTTGGGTAAAATCGTGCATATGTATATGCTCTTCTTAATATCAATCGCGCGCGCTTAGACTTCCATAAAATCTAAATCTGGATCTGGATCTATATCGCTTGATCTAATATCAGATGCCTCGTTTACTCCCATTTATAGCTTTTCCTTGAGGGTATTCTTCAACCGCTTCTCGACTGCGTCCAGGTATTCGTTGGTCGTAACGTAGTCCGCGCGGGTATTCTTGCCGCACGCGAGTGCCAGATCCTTGGTCATGATGCCGTCAACGTCAACGGTATCCACACAGGCCTTCTCAAGGCTCTCGGCGAAGGCGATGAGTTCGGGGTTGTTGTCCAGCTTGCCGCGCTGCACAAGACCCCTCGTCCATGCGAAAATACTGGCAATAGGGTTTGTCGATGTCTCGCGACCCTTCTGGTGCTCGCGGAAGTGTCGCGTGACCGTGCCGTGGGCTGCTTCCGACTCGAACGTCTTGCCGTCCGGCGTGATGAGGACCGAGGTCATGAGACCCAGTGAGCCAAAGCCCTGAGCCACAATGTCGGATTGAACATCGCCGTCATAGTCTAGCAAGATTGGTCAGGTTTAAACTCTTCACCGCCATGTTATGAGAGGAACCCACTCTTAAGTGCCATAATATATCCACCAGAGCTCTTGATCATCTGGGCGACCATATCGTCGATCAGACGATGCTCATACCAAATGTTCTTAGCCTCAAATTCCTTCTTGTACTGGGTATCGTACAACTCCTGGAAGATGTCCTTGAATTTTCCATCGTATTTCTTGAGAATGGTGTTCTTGGTGCTCATGTACAGGGGCAGCTGCTTGTCGAGAGCCAGCTTAAAGCTAGCATGCGCGAAGCCCGTGATACTCTCGGTGGTGTTGTACTGGGTCTGTGCGACGCCGCCACCCTCCTTGAACTGGAACACCTCAATCTCCTCGGGCTTGCCACCCTCAGGGGTGTATACCATAGTCAGCTTTCCAGGGCCCGGAATGACTCGGTCCTTTGCTCGGTACTGGTCGCCGAAGGCATGACGGCCGATGATGATAGGCTTCTTCCAACCCGGTACTAGTCGCGGGATGCGGGGAATAACGATAGGCTCACGGAAAACGGTGCCGCCAAGAGCGTTACGGATTGTGCCGTTAGGGGAAAGCCACACTATGCAGGGACAGATATATTAGTTATTTTATCAAAGATACCTTGCACGCCGTTTAGTCCAAAATCTTGCATGCATAGAGTAGATAAGATACTAAGATATTGGAGGATTTGAATGCGGGGTTGAAAATAGCGGCTGATATGCAGGGACGCGAATGCACGTAAGACTGCAAATGCTCATAGCTTACTCTGCTTCAGATTGAATTCCTTTACACGGGCCTCGTCGGGCGTGATAGTAGCGCATTTAACACCAACCGAGTACTTCTTAATAGCCTCAGCGGCGTCAAGGGTGACTTGGTCGTTGGTCTCATCGCGGTATGGCAGTCCCAAGTCATAGTACTTCAAGTCGATGTCGAGGTAGGGGAAGATGAATTTGTCCTTGATGACCTGCCAGATGACTCTTGTCATCTCATCGCCGTCAAGCTCCACAACGGGATTCTTGACCTTGATCTTTTGCGCCCCCATATTGAGTCTGGTTTGGTGGAAGAGCGCCACAGGTACTGCCGGCCTAACTGTGATTGGCGACGATCTGAGAAAGGGTCTTGCCGATCTGGAAAAGGCAGACGGCCGAATGTATCGGGCCGCGGATGTGCAAGCAGCGTTCATGGTGAAGAAACACTCGGGGACAAGGGCGCCACTGCGCAATACGATAATTATACGTGATCTGAGAGGGACAGTCGCGAGCAAGATGGACGAGCTAAAAGCTCAGAAGCCGAGGCAGACGCAGTTGATGCGATCCGGTTAACTCAGATGGGTCCCGGGCTTGAGGAAGGTATTGCGAAACGGGGCCAGCTAGAGCTTTAAAGCACAAAAAATGGCCTTGTCACTGCCGAAATTCGTCAAAGATTCCCGGATGTAGGCACCTTCCCATATAGTAAATTGCGATGGTTGCGGTATCGTGCACAAGTTGTACGGATAGCAAAGGCAAAAATTGAGAAGGAGGGGCATCAGCCAATCATTGCTCGTTACTCGGGGTTAAATCCCCCACATTTTGCCGATATGCGGAGAAGAGGAGTTTGCAGGTTGCGGTACCTTGATTTCGTCATACATTATAAGGTACATATATGCAGATATGGTATATATAGTGGCCCGTGCATATATCTAACACCGACAACCCCCAACCCCCTTTACTCTCATGTCGTCGTTCATTGTCCAATACCACTCTTACCAAATTCTGATTCGAGATTGGTGTTCTCGTCAGTCAGAATTATAGCAGGATAGTATCTCGAAAAAATGGACTTGGCAATCCCCCGGTTACGTCAACCTGAATGGTGGTGATGATGGCTTAATCATTTCCATTAGTCGCGCTCGAGCCTTACTTGCCTTTGGGTTTCTGGCGAAGGCCGCATGGTAGGTCTGCATAGCCACTATATTATGCAGTTATGTCCGCGGCGATTGGGTGGTGGTTTATTACACATGGCGCCTACATGAGGGGTATGTATATATACATTGGTTCCCCCGGCCTTGACGAGACGTACAGGTTATTCACATAACGCCGTCCTTACCATGGAAGCCGACAACATGGCGCCTCTTACTCACTGTTCGATGTGCGGCGCGAAATCTACTGACCTGTCCAATATATGGCCGGAGCCCGAATCTCTATCTTGTGAAAGTTTGTCGGATTGGGAAAAGGGATGGATGCGCAAACTGAACATTGAATCTCAGTTGTGGGACGGCTCAGTTCGCAGCCTCGGCTCTGGTTGTGTGGTTTGCGAATTGATATTCTCTATTTTCCTCTCCGTAAGAGAATCCAGAGACGGCGCCCATTTTGAAATCGGAGCATGCACTAGACTCAATTGTCGCATCCTTGCACCAGGTTGGCGTTATCTGCTGAGTATAGATGGTCTGACAAGAAATACACTTGGCCTTAAGGAACCTAGCGGAGACCATAACACCATCATTATCACTCCATTAGGTGAGTATTTCAATGCTCCGATTTCCGATTTCCTTTACGCAAAATATAATTTTTAACTAGGTAGCTTCCTGTTCTAAGTGAACGGTTTTCCAAGCAAGAAATATGAGCCATGCGACATCCCAGCCAACAGCAACTCTCCGGGTACCCTCAAAGTTGCAAAGAGATGGCTTGATGTGTGCAGAGAAACCCACTCACCGTGTGCCTTCAGGGAAGAGCGATACGTTCCTTCTAGGCTTCTGGACGTAAGCCACTACAATCCGAAACTTGTGCTACGGGCAGAGGTGCAACGCTTCGAATTCATTGCATTAAGCCATTGTTGGGGTGGATCTCAGCCCATTACCACACAGGCAGGGAATCTCAAGCGACGCAGGGAGGAAATCAACTTGGGGACTCTCCCTAAAACATTCCAGGACGCGATCAAAGTCACGAAGAGCCTAGGTTTCCGATATCTCTGGATAGACAGTCTCTGCATCATCCAAGATGACAAGGAGGACTGGGAGCGCGAATCAAGTGAGATGGATAAGATCTACAGCAACGCAGAGCTGGTTCTAGCCGCCGCTGTTGCCTCGTCCGCCTACGACGGCTTCCTGAGAGACAGATCCACCCCTCCGATAGGCCATGTCATCGTTAGCCCGAACCCCCGAACAACGCCTTTAGAATTTTCCTATCGCCTAATTCTAGACGAAATTCTAGACGACGAAGACAATCCATCCCTGGATGATCCGTTAGAGAAGCGTGCATGGGCGTTCCAAGAGAAGTATCTTGCAAGAAGATACCTAGCATATCGATCCGAGGAGATGACATGGGCATGTCGCGAGGGACAGTCCTGCGAGTCTAGCATTTTCTTCGCCCATAAATTACTCATTGATAACATTTATAACGTATACAAACTGTTGAACACGGAAAGCATACCTATTCATGATTCATGGAGAATCGTTCTCGAGAAGTTCGCAGCAAGAGCGCTCACGGTACCATCGGATAAGTTCGTCGCCTTCTCAGCGATAGCTTCATATTTCCAGTCCAGATACGGATGTACCTATCTTGCAGGTCTCTGGGAGGACGGTCTCATCTATTGGCTCCTATGGGAAGCTCATGGCAAGCCCCAAGACTTCTATGCTCCCAGTTGGAGTTGGGCATCTGTTGATTGCAATCAGTTTAATTTTGTCTCCTTTTGGAATCTCCCTTCGATAGCACATATTATGGAAGCGTCTATAACATCGTCGACTGCTAATAGATTTGTTCCCGTCTCCGACGGACTCATTAGATTGCGTGGTAAGTTAATTCAAGGGACGCTCTATGAGGAGAATCGTCGTGGTGGATACCTTGGTTTCAGATATGCGCCAAAGCCAAACTGGGCTGAGCTCTCTGGATGCGATTCCCATGTTGAATTAGACACGTTAGTTGTCGCATTTGAGCACGTTTCGGACGATCCAATAGGCCGGGTGGAAGTTTTCGGCAGGAGAATATTTCCCGAGGAATTGGGCTTACATCACATATGTCCGGCTTCGTATTCCATTTGGATACTCCCCATGGTAGGAAGGAAGGCAACCATAATAGGATTAGTACTTGGCCCTTCGCCGAAGCATCCCGGCTGTTTCGAACGCCTGGGGTTGATTCGTATGCGTTGCCAGACTAGCTGGGAAGAAATTTCGACGAAGTATGAGGACAGTGAAATCATGCTAGTATGATTAAGACTATCGTAGACATGCACGCTACGTTACTTTTTCTCAGGAATTATAGGTCTAATAATAGGTACGGAGCTATGTACGCTTCACATTCTTTGACTGCTTCAGACTTGTTACATATATCAGTTACCTATATCAATATGCTTAGCTAGTTCAGCCTTCTTCACTACCGCCATATATTTAATAATCCAACTTGTCTCAAAAACGAGTCAAATCTCTGGGGATTGATTCTCAGAGTGGAAGCAATGCCTTGAGATTCCAACCATGAAAAAGCGAGAGCTTTGCCTAATGACTAAGAAACTTCAAATCTACGGAACCCTTGGACATAGTGTGCTACTCAGTAAACTGGATATTGTAGACAATTTTCTGCCTAGTCCAAGTATACAACGGTGAAGAGGATTCCCAACATGCTACGTTAATTTAGGACAACTCAACAGAGAAGGGCAATGTCGACACTGTTCTAGCACGGTGTTCACTCATTACGAACTATGATATGCAGTACTACCCTCTTTAATTGAACGAGGCAACCTTTTGTATCCAGGTAGGCAGACATTTTCAGATTCTATTTAAGTATACAAGTTAGGGGGTTGACTCCATAGGTATAATGCAACCCAACCCCATCAGAACTAGCCAATCAGATTCAAAGCTAGTTCCGAGATGTTGACTACCTACCATTCGGCTCAAGAAGGCTGCCAATACGATTATATGATGATATACCTATTTAAGGTATATAAATACCTACATGCATATAGTCGAGATATTATTCTTCCGAAAGGACATATCCCATACACGTCATGTTAATTTCGGTATATAAGTTGTCCGTTCGATCAGGACATTTAGAGGAACCCGGTTCGATCACAGAGCCCTTATGCTTGCCTACCGTGTATGTAGTAATTAGATATGGCACAGGATACTAAGGGATATTTAATTAGTCATTTAGTACAATAAATTCACACCGGCGTCATACCATTTGTAATCAGAGTATTAACAGTGCCTAGAGGTAAGTATACCAAATGTAGTACCGTAAAAGTGTATAGAGACTTTATTCCTCGATAGATTTCGATTGCAGTCAAACTAGGTGTATCTTAGCTCTTGTGGCGTTCGTCTAGAATAAAAGTGCAGAAATCGAAGTAGAAAAATTACAGCTATCATTTTTGACCGCCACAATTAGAACGTATGATCCCCTACACGTCACTACCTAGATTTATAAAGGGCTTTGACCGCAAGTAGGCAAAAACATCATTGAAGATGGCGTCGGCCTAGAACGAAGAGGCAGCATTGGGTATCTCCGCCACGATGCTGTAAGGACCTCCCTATCAGGTTGTCAGATCATCAAGTCTAGACCAACCAACTAGCCAACCAGTAAGCCGAGGCATCATTTCCACATGTAAACCTGAAGGGCCTTAAATGCCTGCCCAAATATGCATTAGTAGGTGACGACATACGTAGCAGTCACTTCATGTTTCTAGTTTTAAGTAGATCATGCGGCCGCACTGGTCGAGTCAATAGCTGGGTAGTAATTAACTACCTGCCTTCTATGAGCGTCTCCTATGAGTCAAATTGTCGTGTCCAAGACAAGCAGATGGAACTGTTGTATTAGGCAAACACCACGTTGACACCCCGAAGATACATTAGATACCTACCTTAACGTAAAAGATTAACCAGGATCTGGGACTTAGAGACGACCTCCCTGTCACACCCCAATCCTATCCGCAGAGCCTCTACTACTGCGAATAGCCAATCTACAGGAGGTGCTGCATTGTATGTACACGCGTACCTATGCATATGTCCCTGCCGAGAGGCCGCGTATGCAGGCCATCTTGGACTCCCCGCTCGTGTAGAAAACAAATGTCTCAGACTGCGGTAACAAGTCTGCCTGGCCGACCGACTAATTGAAATAATTGATTTAATTTGAATTGATGTAGCCTCGGCATTCGATACGCCTGGCATAAAACGTAACCCTACCTGGCTGGCTGGCTACCACTGTAGCAGCAGCAGCAGCAGCCAGCAGCCCTACCATTCGTCTGTACCTACATATCCAAAATACACAACGTCAACAAAGAGTCGGTGGCCCTTCCCCATAGCCAACCGGATACCCGGGAACTCAATGTCGGGTGTTCCCGCCGGTAGGACTTGCAGCAAGTCCTGTTTCTATTTATTCCACATGCTACACGCCGGCTTGATGACTCATAAGGGAAAATAGGAAGCAGACATCCAGCCAATGAATAAAGAGATAAAAGAAGCAAAAAGCCGACTATCTACCGCATCAAGGTATCGATCTAGTCCTGCGCCACTAAGTCCAAATGAGTATGGTATGATATGATGTGATATGAAACAAAATGACAAGGTAATTAGCAATACAGCCGTCGAGAAACGCCTCATCCAAGATAGAGTACGACGAGGGGAATAGCACAAAGTGGAGGTAAATGAAAAAGGAAAAAGTAAAAGAGGGAACAGAAGACATAGCCTCATTGCTCATTTGGACGTAAATTAAAAAGAAGGAAGAGAGAAACCTTAGGAAGCAAATGGGGGAAAAACCAAAACACCGTACTGCCAAGACCTATATGCAGTGATCCGCAGCACAGCCAATGGCCATCCAGGTCAGACCGATTTCTATGTAGGATATGTTCTAGCCCTACGCCATTCACCACCGTACATGAAAAATGGATGTGCTAGCTGGTTGTGGGGGTCCGGGGTAAAGAGGCGTAGCAAAAACATCGAAAAGAGAAATTCAGATACAACATTTCCCGCTCAACTCAAGCTTCGATATAGCATGAGACAGAAGAGAAAGAGATCGCGCAGACTTTTTGTAAATCTGTAGGAGTAAAATGCCTGATGCCGCCCCATACAGCTAAGGCACAGAGAGCTGAGTTGATTGAGATTCGGCTAAGTAGTTGACAGCTAGCAGGTAAGAGCCAGCAAGTTAGTGGCTGCTTACTTGTAGCCCCTTAGCTTTCGTCTGTCTGGCTCACACGTAGTCTTGCATTTGGTGCACTCGAAGCCCTTGCTGTCGATTGGAATGCGGCTGAGGCACTTAGCACACCGCCACCACCTGTTGTCAACGTTGCGACTCTTCCACCAGTCAGCATTCTCCTTGTTAGACCCGCGTCGACACAGGTCTTCAAGGTGGTAGTCGCGGTAGTGTTCTCGGCAGTGATCGAGCCTGTAGAACGGCTCTCTTCCCCTCTGGCATTTCTTCCAGTCACAGGGGAACGGCTTCTTCTGGTTGACGTCGCGGTGTTTATGTAGATAGTGCCTTTGGAGATCCGCCTTGCGTTTGAAGGGTGATGCGTTGCAATAGGGCTCGAGGCAGACGTGACGACCTGAAGCATCATTGGCCGACCGTGGCCTAGATAGGCTCATTAGAATCCGAGTAGACCCTACGGACAGGTTTCGGGGCAACACTTACACTTCAGGAGTTGGCTGAACTGCTATAGTTGCAGGATACTCCGTAGATGGATTGAATCCTGTCTTCAGTTTCCAGTACGGCCCTTGCCCTGAATCACCGCTAGTGATAAAGTCGTAATATTGGTACGGAAAATCTGACTCTTCTACTTGGGTGCTCGTATCGTACCCCTGACTATCCGCTATATAGGTCCCTGCAGCTGCCACATTGAAAAGATCACAACTATTCGTACCTTCAGAAGTTGGCGATAGTGCAATATCATATTGCCCGTTGCTAGATCCCGAATAGCTACTATACTCGCTCCCGTGCGACGTATCTCGTGCCATGGCCGTGCTAGTCAGCCAGTAAGTCTGGTCGCCGTATCTGGAGTAAGCTCCTGAGATGTATGAATGGTCCATGGCAAGATCGATAATTTAAGTAGTTGTCTTCTATTTTTTGTATTGTCTGTCGTGTTATGTGCCGTTCTGTTAGACCGGTTGCTCCTTTCAGAGGTTGGGCACGCTCCACGGAGCGTTGTCGTACTTATATTGATAGGAGGCTATCTCCCTTAAGGGACGCTAGTTGAATGACAAGGAACAAACTTATTATCGTTTGAGACGAATATGCAAAGCAGTTGACGGAACAAAGTTGCCTGATGGTCGATAGTAGAGAAGGTGTGGTAATACAAACTACCAGTTGCGATATCTGGTTGAAACGTTCATTGGGCTATTCAAATAGTCTCTTTTGTATTAGAGTTGCCAAAATCTGACTCCAACCAATACATTGTAAGTGCCTATAGGTGTGACAACCAGTCAACATGCGTCGGTGGAACAAATTAGGCCTCAAACTGCATATCTCGATAGGGTGAGGCGGACATCAAAGTCTAGGTAATTAGGGCTTCGAGTTGCGTGAATTGATGTCCTGCTGAGAGACTCCAATTCCTTCCAGAAGAGTGCTTAATGTAAGAAGTCAATTGAGGAACCATAAGCGAAAGCACCAGCTCATGACAACTAGAAGCATCGCCCCGGCTTAGCGCATAGGACGGTCTCGGATATTATCCGAATTACTAGGTGTTTAGAGGTATGTGATAGATAAGCCACACCGAGGCCGCCGACCCCTTCTGAGGAATAATGCGATAAGAGAATAATAAGAGCGTTGCGAATCGTTCTTAGAGCTATACCGGGGGTTATCATGTAAATTCTGTGAAATCTCGCAAAGTGAGACAACCTAGTTTGGGTTCGGTGAGCAGATCCTATAAACAACAGCGAACTAGTTCGGCCGCCAGCCCTTGAAAGATATGCATAACACTCTAAAGCAATGCCACCCGAACGTGGACTAAGCCAAGAGTTCAGCCAAAACACCTGTAGGCCGCGTGAACGCGGTTTGCTGCCGTCGGGTAAGGCTGACAAGTGCGATAGGATGCGAAAACATATGAGCAAAGTGTAAGCATCGACCGGATCAATTGGGAGATATTAAGACGGGATTGGTTAGATTCAGCTGGGAAGTAGAGCTGGCGAGTAACCCACAGCGGCAGACACCCGAAAAATCCCTTGGGGTAAGTACCTACCTAATGTCATTGACCAAACGCTGACAGTTGGCCATCAGGACAAGGTCGTAACCCTGGTAAATCTTTGGATGTCTCTTATTGGAAAGGGATGTTGTCTTGGGGCTATCAACTAAAGTCCTGTACAACATTAGAGATCGTTGGTTGCCTGTAAGACACGTAACACAGCCACTGGAGGGTAGGACTTCAGCCTCAATCGAGAGCAAGCTATCAAATGAAATGAGAGCTTGGGATCCGAATCTCTATGATTTTCAGGCGACCCAGTCCGCCTACTGAATGCCTTGCCAACGCAGAGCCTCTGTTTGCCTAGGGTTCGCTGCCTAATCACCCCCCATCAGATGAGACGCAGAATTTCGAGTGGTGACCACGCGGGGCCGTAGTTCGTCGCTTCGCAGCCCGCGCCCCAAACTTGCATACAATAGTTCAGCAGGAATGAGGCTTGTTAAGTGGAAATCTGCACGACAGTACTTGGAAGTATAGGGTAGCTTTAGCTATTAGCTTCCTGCGGCTGCGTCCCACTTAATTCTAGGAGGTAGAGATCTGGAAGGATATGACGCTCGGTCAAGCAAAGCGACCGAAATCCACTTTGAGGATAGCCAACAACTTCCGGATATCAATACCCCGAACATCACGACGAATTGACAAGGCTCAACTGCAAAAATGCATTTTCGCCTTGCCAATTCCCTACCACTCCCATTGAGCGGTTTATGCATTGATCCTTTCCTTTTGTTGCAGCCCGAATCCCACGATGCGCCCATCTGTGGAGGAGCTTGGCGTTGGTCAGCCTAAGGAATATATTGATGCAGGAACCAAGCACGAATCCCTTCGGCCGCCTGAACCAAATAAAAGCAGATTGCGAAAAGGGAAGACATTTCGCAAAAATGTAATTCGGTGAAAAAACGTGGCATCGCAGTACCCCAGGTCCAGTTGCGAAGAAGAAAAAGAAGGCAACCTTTGCGTACATATAGTCGTTTGGTGCTGACGGGTGGAAACAGCTTGGGCAGCTATGCATGGGATGACTTGGAGAAACTGCATTGGTGCCACGTTCGTCAATCCATGGTTTTGTGTGAGGACTTATATGAAGGAGTATATTGTCCGATGATGAGAATGTGAATTGAACTCGAGGTCGAAGCAAGAAAAAAGAAAAAAAAAAGGGCCAATTCTTCCAAATCTCAGGATGAGCAAGTCCGTCCCCACTCGGCCTGTAACCTCACTCTCACTCCTTCCCCCTATTGCCCATGCCAAACATCGCAATCACACTTTCCATATCTCACGAGACCCATCGACTTTGAAAGTCTAATTTCACCGATTTACGTATACGTATAGATACTTAATGTACCTACTCAACAATAGATCACCGCATTATCAAATCGAGAGACAAGAGTTAAAGCTACTAGCAAAGAACGAAACTATAAGCGCCGCTATAGTATTGTGGGTTAAGATATGTATGTATGTTTCTTGACGTAAATGGTATCTTTACCGTCTGGTATATATGTATGCAGGCGGTAGAAACAAGGTAGGTATCTAAAAAAAATTATAGGGGTTGCCCATCTCCAGGTACATAATCAAGAATCCTAACATGCCGTAATTACATACGCAGCCTCGTAGAGAAATGCAACCACTAGAACCCTCATCTAACACCTTCGGAAGTCACAGGACGTAAAGTTGTGCTATTGTATATGTCACAACGTACTTCTTATCCCTTTGTTTGAATGCACGCGCCCATTGGATAGCCGCTCCTTGGGCTTCAACGGCACCCCCTTGGATTCGGACCCCCTTCGTATGTTCCACCGTGTCCGTAGCTGCCTGGTCACGAAGAAGGATATCTGCGCAGGTCAGCCGGGGCAAACAACCGGTAGGTACCTAAAGTGATTGTGCAAACGTCCACGAATTCGAAGCATTGAAACGTCTCGTAGCACACCACCACCCGAAGTTAACGTAGGCAGAGAGAACGTGCCATCTAGCCGCCGGAACGTGACATATTCTGCCTTTAACATGATCTGATAAGAGTTCTCCAGTGAACTCAGTGGTCTGCGAACCAAGCATCTCCCAGCCTCGAGCTGAACATCCACCATGATATACCCGAGACCAACACGACGCTTAACCGCGAGCCAAGCCCGAAGTCCCCCTTCCGCACTCTCCGTCCAACCGTGCAGGTAGCAATCAATAAGCCTGCCCCTGCTTAAAGTGCTCATAGTAAAGTTTCACAAGAAGCTCATGTTGAGCAGTACGCTGGGACTCAGAAATATTACTACTCCTTGCCGCCGCCTCCCCATCCCCACGCTCCAGACACAGCTCCTTGAACTGACTAGCAATGAGCTCATAAGCCTTCAAATTAATCGGCCTCGACCCAAAATCCGCCAGCGTCAGCAGACCCTGCGGCGCTCTCCCCGAAGCCTGTGACGCGACTGCGCTCGCGACCGTCGACGACGGCACCCGCAGAGCTTCGCCTTCCCCCACGCTACCCGTGCCTAGTTTCAGCATAGCGGAGAACGGATCGATAGCCTCCCCTCTCCGCGCACTCGATGCACCAGCCTGTGACTCGGAGCTCATTGTCTCGGAATGGAAATCGAAATGGTGTGAGTGCGGGTCCGCGGAAGCAGAAGAAGAAGAAGTAGCAGCGGGCGCAGGCGCCGCGGGAGCAGCAGCGCACAGATTGGCATAATCTCCGAGGGGCGCTTGACCGAAACGAGGGTCGTCGAGGCCGATCGCGTCATGGATGCGCGCGCGGTTGAAAGACGTGCCTGGCGGCTGATCGAAGAGCGGAGCTTGGCGGCCCGCAGCGTCGAGGGTGGGTTTTGGTGCTTCGAAATTGCTGGGGTCGCCGCCTATGCGACTGAGCGGTTCTTGGGGGAAAGGTGTGCTTTTGAAGAGTAGATCAGGCTGACGGTCTGCGTCCGGCATGAAGGACGATGTGGTTGGGTTCCTGAGTGCGTGGAGGAAGTCACGAAATGGGGCGTCGTCCTCATTGAAGGATTGCCTGTGAAGTGTGCTTGAAGACATGTACCCTTCCTGCTTGGGTAATATTGAGGCGTGATGTGATGATAATTGAGAATGGTCTTCTAGATGGCCGCGTTCGTCCCTAGAAGACATCGAGGACTCGCCATGAGTCTTCTGAGTTGCATCGTCGGGATATAGACACTGAAGGGACTTAGCCGAACATCTCAAGCAAGGTTCGTCTCTAGAACATCTTTCTCGTGCCCTCGCGCATTCCGTACACGCTCGTTTTCGGTTGAGAGTGTGGCTAGTTCTTTGGGCAGCGAGATGCATCAGTTCATGCCTGGTCAGGATGTCGCTTGTGAAGTCAGTCAAGTCCACTTCAAAAGACTAAAGGTAAATGATATACCTCCTGAAGAAACGCTTCAAGCATATAGAGCACATGAACGGCTTGTGGCCTTCGTGGCTGCGTTGATGCCTCTTTAGGTGCTCCGGTCTCTTGAAGCTGCTGGGACAACGAGGGCATTGGTATTTCTCTTGAGTCTCACTTCCTGGTGAAGGGCTCTCACGCCAACTACTAGCTTCAACTGCGATATTGTCCATTTTGGTAGGGGCATATAATGGATTCTAGCCTGGCCATTAAACTCACGATACTCGTCTTGATGTATTATAAGCCGCAGCAGTGGCGTCTATATGTGTGATTTACATATATCGAGACTAAGCCTATCCAATGCAACCCAATAGGTAACCCATGGGCGCCAAAACGGCGTGGGTTTCTAGAAGCATTCTAATTCCGTGCGAACATCTCTGAAGATCATGGAGGGCCAAGGTACTACCTTGGTGGTGCGCTTAGCATCAGGTTCGTCGGAACATCTTACCGATTGATTAAAATCAGTGAGGAGACACGGGCGTCATTGGTCGACGAAGGTACGGAAACAAGGCTTGACCGATTCACCGTAAGGCATTAGAAAGGTATATCCATGCTGCTGACTGAAGGGGCTCGGGTTAAGATTGCGAATAAGGACCGATACACAACCGAAGATGATTGGTTGAAGTTGAGGCTATACAGTTGCCTATAGCATTGTTCGCGGAGCACCTCCGTGACAATGCGAAAGAGCTGTTGGAATGGGTATTGTTGCGAGATTGGTGGGTAAAACCAGCAGTTATTAGTAGCCGTGAACGGACCTCTCAATCTACCCCTGTTATTCCCTCAAACCCACCACAGATTCACTGGTTCGCCAGGATGTTGCAAAAAAGAGTAAAACAGAACCAGCACCTGCGCTAGCTTATACCGTAAGTGATCACTAACTAGCATAGATAGATTGGTGATTAAGTTCGATGTAATCAAAGTTGTATCCGGATCCAAGTTTCAACTAAAGCTAGCGTAGCAATATGGTACTTAGACTGGGTAGTGTGAAAGATCCGAAGCTGCAGCTTGCCCGATAGGGTATGCAAGGGGTCGAGATGACGATACTCCTCACGGTGCCTATTCCAACGTCTTCCTAGCAAACCCCCCCACTCGACTGGGTAGTAACGGAAGACAATATCACCGCAACACGGGTGTCTCGGGTCCTCATTATGCCTAGCTTTCTTATAGTCTCAGGAGACCAACTCTCATGTGACCCCTACCGCCACGGTTTGCTCGGAGATAGTAGGGGATGAACGTAAGATCCTTCTGCTCCACCAAAACCGTCTGAGGGAGTGATGAGCCGGGTTCGACTCCGGACTCTCCCTCTGACTCGGCCCGATCATCTATCTTACGGATCCAGCCAACCGACCGGAGGGCAATGTAGCGTTCTCCTATTTGGTCAATTTCTTCGTCGCTCTCGGTGACTTCAGAATCGGATTTAATCCCGACGTTGCGGAAGTGGTCCTGCTCCCATGCGTTGTCGACGTCTTCCACGCAGTATATTAACGGACCGCGTGCTAGGGTCAGCGTGTTCTGATTGGTATAAGGGTGCGGGGAGATGAATCGAGGCTTGAACCCGTCGATCTGGATCGAGAAGGCCCTATTCGCCGATGTATAAGCGGGAGTGAGGACGAGATAACCCTTTTCGATCTTTGCAGCTTTATGGCTCGGGGTGAGCTGGTGATACATTAGCGAGATTGCCCCAGGACTTCTTAATTAGGGATATGTCGGACATACCGTAAATTTCCTGCGTGTCCAGGAAGGGATCCGTAGCTTGACCGTGACGTTAGTAGACAACGGTGCCTGCAGCTGGAATAGTATATTCCCCTCCCAAGGCCAATTTGACTTCTGCTCAAGTGTGATCTCTTGGTCTTCTACTTGAAACGTAACCTTGGCCTTCGTATAGAGATGTACGTTGACGTAGGCATCTTTCCCGCTGCCTCCGTAATCCCAAAGATATCCACCAAGGCAACCAAACAGCCGCATGACATTAGGTGGACAGCACGAAGTCTCGAACCAATCCTGTCGTTGGTTTTTGTCGGCCTCCGAACTCGCCAACTGATTCACGTAAGTGAAAGCAGTCCCCTCGAGGCTCAACCCCGTCATTACTGCATTGTAAAGACATAATTCCATTATGTCGGCATATTTCGAGTTGAGGTCAAGATGCAATAGACGTTCCGCCAGCATTATGACGCCAATAGATGCACAAGTCTCGTTGTAGCATCCTCCTTCCTCGGAGCCCTGTGGCAAGAAGTAGTCGATACCAAACCCTTCCCATTGCCACATTGATCCGATTCCACCTGTAAGATACATCTTCTTGTCGACCATATTATTCCATAATCTACTTAGAGCTTCAAAATACTCACTCTTGTGTTCGTAAGGCTTCACGCCGAGCTCGTCCAAACAAAGCAGATCGGCAACCCCCGTTAGGACTGTAGCACTGGAGTTAGCAATGAACATTCGTGGATGGGTTCGGTGACGGGCCGCGACTCCGAGTTGCGAGACTGAAGTCCTTGATTGGCAGAATGATACACGCCCCTCAACTCGCGTTAGAGTACGCCGAGCCTTGGTGACTGATACGCGTCATATCTAAGACCATTAGGTTCTACTTGGCTTCCCTGGCATCGCTTCGAGAGGGGTATTCATCTCGGGCCAGCTACACCTAGCAAAGCCCAGCTCCTACCCCTACGTCTCAAAACGAGGATGGAAATGGCAAAAAAGTTCGAAAGTCGACTTACGATACATCGCCCTCACGGCGTGGCCTTCAACCGACTTCTGCTCTAGGATAGGGGCCTGGGCCTGGTTATACCAGTTGCTGTCGTGCATCTGATAGCTATCAGGGCGTTTATAAGGGCTATCACCTCGCCGTCGACGCTCCCAGTCGTAGTACGGTAGTCCTTCCTGACCTGTCGGATTGCCACGCTCCTCGACGAAGAACTTTGCCAACTCGTATGCGTCCTTGTTCCCCGTGGCCGTATACAGACGCAAGAGGGCGAGCTCGGTTTCTGGGTGGCCTGGATAGGCATGTTTCTGAGGAAGAATGAATAACGACTCCCCCAGGGGGAAGATAGAAACTGACCTTATCCGGTCCCGGTCCAATAACTGTGCTGATATGCTTCACGTACTTCTCGAGCGTCTCTATTAGGAGGTTATTCTTATAGTAATTACTATGCGCTAGCGCCGCCTCTATCAGATGTCCGGCATTGTACCTTCTCAAGGTTAGAGCAAAGAACCAAATGCTCATCAGAGCAGAACTCACAATTCATGTTGATCCCTGATATTCGTCCACCTGTTCTCGATCCCTGTGATCGTGAACCAAGTATTCAGATACCCATCTTCCTGCTGGGCGCCCTTAATCATGTCCGCAAGTTCCCTCACGGCCGCATCGATCTCAGCATCATACTCCTCAGCTAACAAGTAGCAAGCGCCCTCGATCCACTTGGCTACATCGCTATCCCAGTACGTGGGTTCCGGGCAGGGCCACCGACTGCGGTCATCGTAGATCGGTTGGTGCTTTAGGGAGAAGCATTGGTATCGGCCGGTCTCTTTCAATTTCTTGAGCTGGGCTTTCACGGTGGCACGGGCGATTGTGGTGCGCCGGGAATGTAGGAGCGAGGGCCCATGGAATGAAGTTTGCGAGAAGAGGGTTTGGGGGTGTGACATGATGCTCTATGGTGATAGTGATGATGATGGTGAAGCTGTTGTCCAAGGTGAGTTGCAATAGCTTTCGGGATTCGATACAGAAACTCCAGGATCGGGGTTAGAAAGAGACGAATTGGTATCTATTTAAGGAAGGCACGCTCGTCCGGTAATAGTAGGTACACAAAAGCTAATTCTATATTCTGTTATGCGGCCTAGAATCGGAGTGCAACACAATTACAACAGACCGGTTCACCTCTACGACGGTGAATAGGCTCGTATGACTTCACATCGCGAAGTCCACTATAACTCTTATAACTCTGTGACGAACCCGGCATGCCCGGCGAATGAGGGGAAGCTCTCCAGCTGGCAATTGGGGCTGCGGTCACTAGACTCATGCGCGGCACGAGATAGGAAGGATTTGCGCCGAGCTTCATCATGCTGATGTACAACAGACGCCTCAAAGTCTCTGTTTAAGTAACGGAGCGCGTTGCGGATCTGGACCGACGAGAGAAGTTCCGCCAGATTCGTACCTAAGGTCTCCGTCGCTTAATTGATTCAATTCTCCATCCGTTTCGCGGAGCTCCAATGCAAAATACAACTCACATGGAAGGAAACAAGGGGTCTTGTACAGGAAATCATGGAGTTGGACAAATGGGAACGGAACACGCCGCAGGCACAGTAACCTGTAGGTATATGATATTGGATACGAAAATTGGCATCGGAGCGATGCCGCATCTCATTTCTCACCTCATCTTTCTGTGAAACAACCTCATTCTAATGCCACGAAAAGAGTAAAAGCAAAGAGAACGGATATGGGGACCCTGACCCTTCTAGAACAAAGCGGTACTAGCAGCGCAACTCTGCACCCGTTCGCTCGGTACCTGCCGAGCTTGACCCTATGTAACTACGTGGGGGAAAGAAATCCGATAGGCTAGCCGCAACCTCGAATTCTCCGTCCCCTGATCCAAAAATCTCAAAACCATGCCACGGGACCTAAATTCAAAGTCATATGATTATTCCTAGCGGCGCCAGCTTGCTTTGTAGGGCGCCGACTCGGATCCTATGCCTGTCTTTTATTCGTAGATTCGTAGGAGACGCTCAGCAGCCGAAGACGGGCATATGCCAGGGACGAATCCAGGGCTGGCTGACCAGTCTCATTTAATTCCAAGTTCACCTATAAACGAGCGCAACTCAAATCGGAGGCGCTGAGCGGTGAGAAGAACCCATGCTTATAGGCCGAAGTCCCTAAAAGTTAGCAAATTAGGTCTACAGTTGAAAGAACCTGCTTGATTCATTTCATAGAAAAAAAAAGCATTCATTGTCAATTCATTAATAAGATGTTATAGTAACAAATTCGCACCAAGGAAGTAAGTCACAACGTGCATTGCTGAAGCTCATGTATCGAGTAAAGCCGTCGGGTGAAAAGCCACGACGGCCTTGTATGTATTTCGTTACACATATTACGACAAAGGTATAGACCGTTTGTAAACGATCCTCCCCAACTAGCAACGTGATTATACTGCGGACAGTGAGCCCGAAGAGGTAAAGGCCCCCCTATCGATTATCAACCCTAGTAGGGGGTTTCTCGTGGGGACTAATTCTTCAAACGTCGTCCTCTAGGAATCGGTAAGCAAACTTGAAATCAGCTTTCCTTCGGTTCATCCTATGATTAGTTAGTACCAGCTAGTAACATGCTCGTGGAATGATGTCCGACGAAGAGAGAGAAAAAAAAAAGACTTATAACCGGGTCCTTTAGATAATAATATTGTAACCTACCAAGTGGACTCGTAATCGAAGAAACGGTATGTGCCTTGCTCAAACTCTTCGGTGATGCTCTTGGGCTCTTCATGTCGTTGGAACCAAGTTTGGTACTGCTTGTGAAACCGCCAACTCTGGTCCTTCAATGCCTTCGCAGCCAGGTATTGTTGGTACGTACCCTGCTTGTAGTAAAAGACATAAAAGAGTGTATCAGGCTCGATCCGCGAGTACAGCCGAGGATCTTCAAATATTGGTAACGGCTCTTGAGGGTACCCTGATGCCGAAGGATATCGAGAGTCCGGTCTGTAAGTTCGCGGTGGCTCTGAGTCGTACGTATCCAACATATTCAAGTTTGCCTGTGAAGCCGCCATCATGCGTAGATGAGACGGGCTGTTCACCGGGAGAGACCGCTTCTTAGTCACCTCGAAAGACTCTACCAAGTCCTGTAAAGATGCAGGAAGATGATATATTGACTCCTCCTCCTTCTCCTCGATTGGCTTTACACCGTTGGAAACGCCATTCGACTGAGGTGCTACACGAACTAGTTAACATGAAAGAAGTACAACTTATATAGCAGGTTTTACCTTTTGAAGATTCAGCAGAATCTGCGGTAGCGGGTGCTTTGCCTGCAGCTTTCGAAGAAGCCTTCTCCGACTTCTTCGACGTAGATATCGCGGGAGTCGACTCAGCGGCTTTGGGTTCAGGCGCTGGTGTCGGGACAGATAAATTCCCTGATCTTTGTTCTGGCGGGGCAGGTTGTAAGAATGCCGTATTCGGCGAATTTGCGGCACTCGTCCTCGACGGCACAGCAGGTGGTAAAGGCGAAATGCCAGGGGCAGCAGACACTGATTGAGAACCAGGTGGTGGCGGAAGAGGTGCGATACCGACATTGTTCTTGTCGCTTGCGGCAGCTGCTGCGGCGGCAGAGGCATACTTTAACCCCTCTCCAACTGGTCGTGTCGGCAGCGACGCGGGTTTCATGCCAGCATTAGTAGTACTACCATTAGTGACATTCGCCAATGGGTTATGTAACGTTGCCAATGTTGGAAGGGGAGACTTGAGCTGCGTAGAGGGCCGCCGTCCAGCGGCAGCAGCAGCATCAACAGCATTTCGAGACTTCCCGGGCAGGCTCGCAGCTCGTGATTCCGGCTCCACAGTGTCTTCCTGTATCGACTGTGTATCTTGCGACGAAACTCGATCGTTGTCCTGTCCCATACCATAGACGTCCTCTTCTTCTTGTAGATTGAGGTCGTCATAGAGCCCTTCGTCTTCGATGTAATCATCGTTCATGCCATCAGTGACGTAATAGCGGATGCTCTCCTCTAGGTCGTTCACTTGCTCGGTTTCAACGCCTCCATTGTCGAGTGACCGGCGAATAAGCTCCAGCTTCCCTTGGTGCCATTTATGCCGTTCGATTATGCGCTCGATGGTCGCCATACGATCCGCTTTCGAGGCTTGGTTCTTGCCTTTCTTCATCGTGGCCTGTATTGATTCGCCTTCGGCTTCGAGGGCCTCGATTTGTTGTTCAAGCTCATCGACCATACTACTAAGGAACTCGCTGGCTTCCACCTTGGCTTGTTCCTTCGGATCCAACTTGGCTGCTGCTGATAAGCCCTCCTTCGAGTACGCTTTGGTCTTCATAGCCTTCTCCACGGCTTTGAATCGTTCCATTTGCTGGGGGAGTTGTTAGATATACTACGACGGACCTCGCTACCACATCCTTATCATCCCATTACGTACCGTCTCTATCAGCTTCCGATGCTCAAGTAACGGAGCCTTGTCCTTGATATCATTGCTGGCAGCCCATGTCTTGATCTGATCGCGTAACCTCTGTAGTTTCTTGATCTCGCGCTTGAGATTATCCTCCAATTTCTCCTTCTGGGCGGGGTTATTCGATTGCTCGATCTTCTCATAAATGGCATCAAATTCAGCCACGCCCTCGGCCACCTTCTTGAAGCATTTATCTATCTCTTGTTGCAGTTTCCTCGCAGCCATTGTGACGATGTGTGCTCAGGAATGAACCTGAGCGACGAGTCGAGGGTCGTAGTTCACGTAGAAATGGTGTATAGACCGAGTTCGGCAATGCGATTATCAAGTGACGGCGGTAGGACGTTGGAATGAAATCGGCGCAGGAGAATCTAGGTCTGCGACCGTTAGGTAAACTTAGATATCACGGGTAACGTTAGTGAATGGGCTCGCACTAATTACGTGCTGCAAGGGTAGAGAAAGGAAGTAAGTCTTGATAGAAGATCTCCTTCGTTTGTCTTCTCTGGAGAGGATGTGGATGAAGTAATGTCTAAAACATTGTTGTTTGCTGATTACCTAGGGGATTTGTTGGATTCGTTGTCCTAATTGCAGAAGGCTGAATCTTTTCTTTTACTGGGTGAGGGAGGATGCGACAGAAGATTGATTGCGATGCAGCCACAGCCCTAGATGCAAGCAGCTACAGCCTACTCCAGCCTACTACAGCCTGCCTAGACCACGTAAAAGTTTCAAGGTTTGCGTTCAGGTTACGTACCATGCCTTCCCTCAATGTTACTAGGGCTGCTAGGGTAAAGTAGGTACCTACCTTCCTCACTAACGGTACCTACATATACATGTACATAACCACCACCGTATACATAATATGTATGTACAAACCGAGCGTGACCTTAGGTATTGTTTTGGTAACGCACTGGGAACAACGTGCAATTTTCTTTTATTATAGTTACCTCAATGTGCAGTAAATTTGCATGCATAGAATTATTAGGCTTCTCTCTACAACTTTTAGGTTCTATATGTGCAATTGTTCCAGTCTATGCAGCCGTATTTTGAATTGATATTTACTCTTCTAACTCTAATCTTGCCTCTATACTTCTATGCCCCGTGCTCACTGATCTGCGCTTAACCAATCACAAAAGTCACATTCCCACATCGTATCTGATGGTTGGATGACACCCACTATGTATTTCCTGGAAGTACCTCTATGGGTGGAACACCTAATGACGAATTACTCATACGTTGTGAATTTTCTTTTATAGAGCTCTTGGACTTTCGTATGTAAAATACCTCAGTGTTGTGGCTGTGCATATTGTCCATACATAATATTAATTTGATATAGAATAAGGCTACATTCTAAATGTCGTACCGTATACCTTGTGCAAAATGAAAGGTCAGTCAGTACCTACATGTATATGTATTCTAAACCCAACGATATATATGAACTCTTTGTTTAACAAACAAAACTCTTGCAGCTATCTTACAGCGTGTCCTGTCTGCTTCCGTGACAGTGGAAAAGGAGGTTGTATCGTCGATCGGCAAAGGAGTTCTTGTCTTTGCCGCAGTGGCCCCAGGTGACACAGAGAAAGAGGCAGAGTCTCTTGCTGCGAAAGTGCTGAAGTTGAGGCTATGGGATGACGATACTGGAGGAAGGGTACGGTAACATATCTGCCCCCAATTCATCATTTCCAGATGTTTCATACGCGCGTATTCTATGGCTATGTTCTAACCGATGCTTGCTTCTTAGTGGAGGAAAAGTGTAACGGATATTGGTGGTGAGGTCCTCTGTGGTAGGTCTCAGACCCCTACGAAAAGCTCGGTGCCGATCACCATCTTCTCACGCTGCACGCTTTCTTATTAGTTTCTCAATTTACCCTACTCGCCTCTACTAAGAAGGGGAACAAGCCCGACTTCCATGGAGCTATGGGAGGTGAGGAGGCAAAGAGACTTTACGATTACTTCTTTCAAAAGGTGCAACAAGGCTATATGGCCGACAAGGTAAAGAACGGAGTGTTTCAAGCCATGATGGAAGTCGCCTTAGTAAATGACGGACCTGTATGTCTTGAATTCCTCATTGTGAAGCAATATTCTGACATATTTTTTCAGGTCACGTTGGAGCTGTCAGCTGGCCCGAAGCCTACGCCCGCGCCACCAGCGCCAAAACAAACGCCAAGTCAATGACAATAACTCCAGATTGGCCTGGAAGCTTTCTGCCTTTTAACGAGTTATAGAGCCATGCTTTTGCATGTCATCCGTTTCATTCCCCACTATAGAATAATAGACAATATTTGTCGTGCGTCGTCCAAAAAGAGCGGGTTCATCTACCTGTCGTAGTGAGGGTATCAATATTACCAATGGTAAATGCTCATGTATGTAATCTGAATAAAAAATGACGCCAAAATCCTTTCATACTGTGACTTTCCGCTCCAAACCCGCAAACTCCTTCCGTAACTTAAGGCCGTATTCGTGGGGGGTATTGATTTGTCCAGACCGAGATGCTCCCCCCACCATTAATGAGTCCATTGTTGGGTATTACCATCATTAAAACTCCAATGCAATGCTTTAATCCCAGCTATCATAGCTGATGGTTCAGTCCGAACCCTTCTTCTGGCGCCGATTCACCTTCCGGCTTCGTCTCTTAGCCACTACCTCGGGGTCCCAAGATCCCGCGAATAAATCTTCACATTCATCTTCGTCGTCCGAGTCGAAAATGACAGGATCGCCGTCGCTTCCTGCCTCTAGGCCTTTCTGCTCCATCTCCAAATCTGGAACCTCGTCGACCATGACATCTTCCCAGTTCCGATAGACAACGACCCTCTGGGTCTCGAGGATGAACTTCCCAATCTTGTATTTCTGCGAGTCTTCCTTCGCGTCTATGTATTTCCAGCCCACTTTGGTATGGCAAACAGCGCATGTAATATCAGCAACGACATGTGATCCGGTGACCAAGACGCGGGTCTCGGACTTGCCAACTTTAATGTTGATAAGATCTCTCCCCTTTGCACCCTTATGTTGCGGTCGATCTGGCGGAGCCACCAAGTACGCACGTCCATAACGGCCCGTGAAACCTTTGCTCACTATTTGGGAGGAAAATGCAAAGTCGGAAGCACAAGTAGAACATCGAATTGTGTTAGGTTGTGTCCGTGCGAGCTTCGTAGCCTCTGCGGGTTTCGTAGACGATCGGCGGTTGTGGTCTTTGGATTTGAAGCTGGACAAGAAGTTTGTGGGTAGAAAAAAAGAGGGCGTTAACGGACTCCCTATGGGACTCGATGGTGTTGAGTCTGTTGGCGAAGAGCTCAAAGAAGGTAAGGTATCGCCTGGAGGACTTCCATAGCTTGAATGTGAGCTTTGTCGTCTTCGTCGAAACGGCATGGTGAGGCTAGGAAGTAGGTAAACGGGAAATCTGGGCCCCTGAGCTTCTTCCTGAGCTGCCGGAGGTGGTGGGGGAGCCGGAAGTGCCTCGTTAAACATTATAGAATACATTCTGCTAAAGTCAACGGTATCTCGCGAGTATCGAAATAGATAATAATCTTAGATCAGTTTTCGTTGCGATATTGAAGCTGTAGCCTTAATACTTAAAAGAGTCCAGCTCTTGTCGCTAGAGTACATAAGGTTGGAATGTATGGTTGACATGTACTGTAGAGTGCAACGCCAGCAATGCCCCGCATCGAAATGAACAGTGGACAACAAAGAGGTGCTTTCTGGCTGGTGGTTGGATTAACGTACGGTTGGGCAGGCATGCCACAGCTTAAAAAGGTTCATCGCGCATCCGGAACCTGCGGGTGATATCCATGTCAGGCTTCATGCTGTAGGACCTCGGGACTGGCACTACCATTTGAAAGTTGATCCCGTGTGCATCACATCGCATCATTCTGAGGACAGGTGCATCTCACTTGTTCCCTTATCGGAAATGCCCACCTCCAGCTTTATCGGCTTTATCGCCCGCCCGATGCGGCTAAGAGGATGGGTAGGGCGGACTCGATAGAGGGGAGATCCCTGTACGGACTCGGGGCTGTTTTGGACATAAGTTGTCGCACCAAGGCAGTTGAGTGCATGTCAACCTTGCTAACTTTCTTACATAATAACTCTAGCACACCTGAATAAGTCTTAATTTAATAGGTAGGCAAGTCTAGAATGTTCAGAAATGTCAGCTTTATGCAAAGTTAGATATTTCCGCGGTCTGACTTACTTACATAAGATATGAAGGTCATCCTTAGAAATACCTTTAGACTATTTTCCAAAAATTAGCAGTGATTTCCTCAATTGTATCAGATATGGTCGATTAGGCTCTAACACCAAAGGATCGACTTCCATCTCCACGTGCTGATTCGCTAACAAATAAACCGCCTCATCACTACCAACTGTGGCATCATTCTCAAGCTCTCGCATGGTAAATATGCTTTGTTAAACCGAGCGTTCCGGGATAAACCCTCGGTTTTACGAGTCATTAGGGCTCCATCGATGACTGAGTCAACGAGGCTCCGAGTCCGGAATAGCTAGTTCTTAATAAGAACAGGAGAAACAAGAGCACGCAACATCAACGAATTACATGGAAACCGTGTAACATATGAGAATTTAGAAACGCCATTTAGGCTAGGTCCCAGTCACAATAATGCTGTTAAAGATGATCCATCTAGAAAAGTGGATCCTTTGTTTGATACACATAGAAAAACGTGCTTTCCTTATGTAGTTATCTACATACATGTATGTAAAGGTATTCTTAGAATTTCTTAGAGCAACATAATGGAAACTTGCATCTTGCCTATGTTGACACTCGTAATAATGTCACTGACGTCAAGCCTTCGTGTTACCTATCCCCAATCGGCTATACTATCCGAATAGGGACCACGAACATGTCGAAATTACGGGAATTGGCAGGCGAAACTGAGGATTACCACTTCAATGAACGTTCAAGGCGAGTATCGTCGCTTATGGTCTGATCGGCTTGCCTTTGGGTGTTGGTCCCGGGAAGTTCGCCAAGGTTTTGCAGGAGTCGACCACCAATCATGACGCTCCCAGCTTATTGGTTCAATTGATGGTAGATTAACACGTGATGAAAGATGCGGGGTGGCATGCTCTCAACGCAGCCAAATGATTGGTTAAGCTGTAGAATCTAGCCGTTTCCAGAACCTGGAAAAGTACAGTCCCTTAGCCCGCTCTCTTTGAAAGATGCAATTGTGCTGACCGCTGCCTGCCTTTTTCGAAATATTTGACTTGCAAGTTTGCCGCCTCGCCTGACTCCTGAGAAATTTCAGCCACTTACAATTTCCAACACAAGGAAATCGCCCAACATAGCAAAGAATTCGCAATAATCCGATTCTCGACATCTCCATATTACAACAACTATCGATTTCTCGCTAGTCAACAACTAATTTCGAACACGCACAATTCCGTCTGCTCTCGGATTTCCTCGGAATCCTGACTCACTATTTATAAATCGACTCGGACTTTAACAACAACCCTGGATACCATCATTAACCATGGCGCCAATGAAAAACAATAAAAGTAACAATTGTAGTAGTAACTATGGCGAGGAAGTGGCCCGTCAGGTCAATGTCCTCGCCAGCTGCTACCTCGTCGACCCTACTGCGTCCCTAAAGGGACTTCACTACTGCACTACCGGGGCTGCAGGTAGGTTTCACGGGCCTATCCTAGACAATGTCTCTCCCACAGTAATAGCATATGCTGATCTATGACTACAACAGGGGCCGAGTGGTATTCCTGAGGTCCCTATCTCAGGTCTACCATCTCCTCCATCAAGTCCCCCCCTCGCGGCAATCACGTCCTCCAACGAGCTCGCTCTTCAACCCAAGAATAAGAAGCGCAGCACCAACGCCGCACCAATCAGCCGCAGCCGCCGAGGGGGGGCAACACTTCAGATCAGGGAAGAATGTGAGAGGTTCTTCTGTGAGACCATGAAAGCCGTGTTCCAAGGTGAGTGGAACATGGTCGGTAATGGCTCCTGCCTGACTGGTGTTAACAATTACGCGCTCACGCCACCCGATGACTACCCTATGCCTCCTCAATCTTCCTTTAACGACAAAATTGTTACCAAGCCCGGAGTCTATGTAAACGGATGGATGGAGTTTTGGGACTACGCTGGAGGCGCCAGCTTCCGAGCTTTTGTTGCAGAAGATGGTGACGAGAAGTCGTTGTTTGCATTCTTTGACAACGGATTAGTTGGTCGCGATCTCAAGCATGCGTATGTTCTCCCCTGCCTTCTATCATGGTAATCAAAATTATGCTGACATCTTCGTAGACTCATTGCTTTGATCGAATTGGCCGATGGTCCGTTGGAATGCTCAAATGTCGTGATTTGTGTGGACCGTTCTATGCCGCATGACTACGCGAAGACATTGATGAAAAGTCTCCAGTGGGTTGGTTTCGAGTTGACTACCCTAGACCATTGGGCGAAGGATGTCGATGTTACCAGCGACAAGTGGTTATTCATGGGCATGGAAGTCTAATTCCAACATGTTGGAATCTTGACGCTCGTTTTAACTCGTTTCGATTCTACTCAAAAGCTAGGGGACCTATAAGCATCTTAAGATTTTTCGAGGTTGGGTTACTTTTTGGAGTCTCGGTATCATGCATGCATGCATCATGTCACCTTCGGCGCATCGGATCATTGGTCGTTTCTTTCCTCAGTTGCATCGCTGCATTCGTTTCCATGGGTGTGGAAGCTCCGGTTAGAGGTACAAAATCGTGAATGGACCAGCTTTGCAAAGGCAACGGTATAGTAGCATTACTATCAATAGATATCGGACTTCTATTTTCCCCAAAATTTTCCCATCTAAACCAAATAACTCCTATTCTAACAAGTGCCGTATGAAACAAGTCTGCCAGACCATCTATCTTCATCTTTCTCGAGTTTACTTCGAATCTCTTAATATCATAATTCGCCCTCAAATTGTCTTACTTCCAACCCCTTTTCTGCTAGATAGTCCTTAACTTGCTGGACAGTATATTCGCCTCTGTGGAACATTCCCGCTCCTAGCGCCGCATCCGTCCGCGTCTTTTGGAAGACTTCTTCGAAATGTTCCGGTTTTCCAGCGCCGCTTGACGCTATGACTGGTATGCGGATCGCGTCCTTGACCTGATTGATAAGCTCGAGGTCAAAGCCGCTGTTGGTCCCATCCTTATCTATACAGTTCAATAGGATCTCACCAGCGCCCATGGCCTCGACGGCCTGGACCAGTTCGACTACGTCGATATCCCGCGTCTCGCGGCCGCCCTTGATGGTGCACGCGTACCAGCAGTATTCCTCTCCTTTCGGGCCAGGGAACTTGGTTTTGATAGTTTTGTGGCGCGTGGCCTCTATCTTGGGCACGTACACGCGTTTGGGGTCGACGCTGACGACGACGGCCTGGTTGCCGTATGCTCTGGAGATCTGCTCGATGGCTGTGGCCCCAAAAAGCTTGCAGCCTACCGCGTAGTACTCCTCTGCTGCTAGCACGGCATCCGACCCAATAGACACCTTGTCCGCCCCGCTCTTGAAGTACATTGTCGCGATCTCGAGCGCGCTCACCTTGGTCCCGTCCGTATCGACCGTGTCTCGGATGCCGCCGCCGATGGTTAGGGGTACGAAGACGGTTTCGGATGTTCGTCGAAGGATCTCGAGCATGGGCAGATCTGCTAAGGGACAGTCTCGAAAGCTGGTGATGTTGAGGAAGGTCACCTCGTCCGCGCCCTGCTCGTAGTACTTCTTGGCCAGCTCGACTGGCTTGCCTAGGTTCCGTACGTTGCGGTCGTTTGTTTTCTCGCGAACGTCGTATTGGTCGCCTTTCGTTACGACGAGGTCCCCTTGGTCGTTTGTCCGCACGTCGAGGCATGCGATCACGCGCTTTGTGAGACCCCCTGTCGGCGCTGGTCCGGATACCTCTTGTCCTACTGTTTTGGCGCCACCGCCCGTAAGGAACGATTTTATTAATCTCAAGCCCGCGACGCCGCTCTTTTCCGGGTGGAACTGTGTCGCCAGAACATTATCCTTCGCTACTGCGCCGACGAACACTTCCCCGCCGTACGTACCCGTAGCAACTGTCCAGCCCTGGCTTTCCAGCTCGCCCTTCACGTACGGGTATTTATAGGAGTGGACATAGTAGTACTTGCTCTGCGGGCGTAGATCGTACAGGCTCTTGCTACTAGAGTTGGCGCTATTCCATCCAATATGCGGGACTGACTTGTCGCTGTCATCGAACCGGTCCAGCTGCCCCTTAATCAGACCCAGACCAGGCACGGCTGGGTCCTCAACGGAACCCTCGAATAGCGCTTGTAGCCCCACGCAAATCCCCATGAACGGCTTGCCGGCATCGATGTGAGCGCGCACAGCGGGCAGGTATCCCGCGGACGCCAACTGGCTGAGACAGTGGCCGAAGTGGCCGACGCCAGGTAGGATCAGCTTCTCGGCACGCGAGACCTCATCGGGGCTTCGGACCCAGTCAACAGTGTAACCACATTTCTCAATGGCGTTCACTAGAGACCGCACGTTGCCTGCGACGTAGTCGAGCAGGTGGACCGTAGGCATTGTGAACTAGGCTGTGTTCGATGGCGCGCAAGAGCGGATACTATGAAGGTCTTAGAACGTCGAAGTATAGGTTGTAAATACAGTTAGATCTACTTATGATACAGATAATAGAAGATCCAAAATATTCAACGATAGCTCCTAGTGCCTCGAGAGTCGACGTTTGTTTGCGCAGAACCGGAGGCGCTTGGTGAGTCAAAGGCGCGCTATAATGGGAATTTTTAGCGGATGAGGGGCAGGAGGGGCAGTTGCATCGCGCTGCCTGCCCCTCCAAGATTCAAGTAGATTAGGGCGTAATGCCACCGGTGACCGCCTAACTTACTGCTGGAAATGGCAAGTACCTTGAACCAAATTTCAAGTTGATGTCACCTTGTTTGAACCGAAGCTGTAAACTCAAAACTTACATGTACCTCTAGGTAAACCTAGCACCTTTTGTAGATACGGACTTTCGCATTATTTCCCGGAACAACGTCATTTTTAGAGTCTTGCTTGAAGCATCCTGGTTTCTCAAATGCGTTACTGTGTATCTTCAAGCCATCGCATTTCTACCTCACGAATATCCGATGGCTAGTAACGGTGTAAGTGAGGAAAGTACTCACATCCCCGAACGGATTCTTGCAGTTCAACCTAGTCGCGTACCCGTGGAAGAGGACGAGTCCGAATGGGAATACGAGTATTCCAAGACTGAGACTGAGGTAGGGATCTTTTCGTGGATATACTACGATTAGAGACTGACTAAATTGTTCTAGACCTTCTACGTCACACTGGATCTCTCTAAAGCCGACTTCACTAGTCGTGAAGCTGTGAATGTCAATCGTCCAGGCTACAGAGGGGGCGAGAAAGCTGAACGGGCTAAGTTGTACTTGAACAGACGTATGAGTCCTAGTAACAGCAATGATAATAGTCCTGATAACAGCGACGAGGACGGAGATGTCCCTCGTAATCTGAAACGTCCAGAAGGCCAGAACCAGTTGAAGGAGGCTACTGATGATGGGGATGACCATCAGGTTCAGATTCTAGAACTACATTCAGAACATCCAGTCATCTCATACAAGGGACGTGTCTACTCGGGCCAATGGAGCCAGAACGTGGGCACCGAGTTCCTCATAACGAAGCGTGACGAAGATAATCCACTACCAGTTCTTCGGCATCTTGACCACGATGTGGAGCTTCTAGCCGCGAGCTGCGCACGCATTACCGTCAAAGAGAAGCAGCTTAAGCCCAAGGAAGATCCGAAGCGACCATACAACGCCAACTCGTCCAGGGAGCGCAGTGCTGTTCGACACCTCGTACCCCCAGCCGAAAGGTGGGCCACGCGGGAAAGAGTCGAGCAGGGCAACTTCCTGGCGAATTTCATCGCGCTCAAGAAGCGCAGGGGCGAGACGGACGACGTAACAGTGATCTCTAAGTCAGTGGAACGACCGGATAGGAACCGGAGTAGGAAGAACAAGCAGAAGCAAAGGCAGGGCCATAGGGGCAAATATAATCTACCGCATTATCGCGGCCCTAGGAAGATCAATAGGGGCTCTGATCTGCTTAAGACGCTGTCGATACGTGAGCAGTCGGCTACGCCGCCGCAAGCGCCTAGTGCGGATGATGCTGCTATGTCTACGCCCACTCCACAGCACTGGGATGATCTCGAGGTGAATGGGGAAAATGAAGGGGAGCAGGTAGAAGAAGAAGAAGCTGAAGGGGAAGAGGAAGATGGCGAGGATGGCGAAGAGGACGAAGAGGAAGAGGATGAAAGGAGAGATGAGGATGAGACTATGGATGATGCTGATGAGGAAGATGAAGATGGAGAGAATGCAAATGAATATGAAGATGACGGGGAGTTGGACATGGAAGGGTCTAGAGGCGATGATTCGCCTGAAGAAATGGATATTGATGATTTGTAGACACTTTACCAGGCTGTCTCATATTAACGTAGCTACTCGAGCCCTCGTTACGATAACCAGGAATACAATACAAAAATGACGAGTAATTCCCATGCTAAAGTCAAGGTATATTTTCCTATTATTTTCCCTTGGCTCGGTTTCGTCTTATCAGACTATAGGTACTCGTATTTCCGTATTTCTACCTTGTATGGTTAAAGGGGAATAATGAGTCCTAAACACGCCCATCAATCCCAGCCTATATCTGAGTAGTTTTTGCCTAGCCGTTGATAGATCGACTAGCTACCTCATGCTACCACTCGAAATGACGATTCGTCAGATTTTAGTCCCGAGTCTGACTCAACGAACGAGAAACCGAAGCCTTTAGAATAAATCATCAATGCTCTTGTCAGCATCTTTCTTGATCAGGTCTACCATGCCCTACAAGTACGTTAGCCGGCCCCCCACCCACCCAGTTACACCAAAGAGCATGTTTGTACGTAATAAGGAGGGGAGGTGTTCTATGCGTTCGGCATCAAATTGAGAGAAGGGGATCTCACATTAGGCATGATAGGCTTCCCTTCTTTGTCTGTCACGTATCGAAAAGGCATCTGCGTGCTCTCATGCTCATTGAACTTGAGCTCCGGGAAATCAACGTAGGGTATCTTGTTCAATGTGACTATATGTCGATTCGCTCGGTTAGTTGCTCACGATTCATGTCTTTAATTACAGCAATAATAGTAGATATATAATTGGCATTAAGAAGGAGGGAGGTGTAGGGAAAAAGCGGGAAAGGAGAGAAAAGAAGAGCTTACACTGCTCCTCGATCACCATCCGTGTCACCCGCACTGCCGTGTCTGTCGTCATCTGCACAGGTCCTAACCGGCGGCCCTTGAAGCCCTTCTTGCGTAGCTCTGAGGTACGGTCTAATTGGCAACATTAGTTCCATTACCCCTTTCTATCATTCTACTATTCCCTAGCAATGGAAGAGGCAGTTCAAGCATACGCACCTCTTGGTGGATCATCGCCTACATGAAATAGTCAGTTATCCAGTTATAAACCAACCAGTTAATCAGTTGCCCAACCTCAAGTCAAACTTACCTAAAATGCCCCCAAAAAGAAACACATCAAACTCCCTCTTATCATCGGGGTCCAAGTCCTTCTCAGCCTGCGGATCCAACAAGCACACCCTCTCCTTCGCCTCTCCGCTATAAATCTCCTCCACACCACGCTTCTCAGCCTTGAACGCCGGGATCTGCGACAGCTTCTCTGGTACCTTGAAGCCTTCTGGTAGAGAGGATAGCATGAACGTATTACCCGCTCGCTGCGTCTCCTCCGCGATGGCGATGTACTCGAGCTCCGACCACTGCCCTAGTTCTGGGTCTAGGTGCTCTACTATGTATGTCTTGCGTTCGGGCATTTTGAGTGTTTATGCGGAAAGATGGCTGGTTTTGGCCTGATTTCCTTTTTGTGTCTGGGATCTATCTCCTGGATTCTTTATGTTCTATGATGTTTGCGCGGGCGAGACTTAAAAGTGTGATATACACTGGGGTATGTCCAAGTCAGGGCCTTCCTTCTCTGATGTAAATAGTTGACTAGATGGTTGATTAATCAGAAATGTAGACGATATGTCCCAAGAGCCTCTAAATCTAATTATTGGCTCTTCGAAGAGAAGCATGAGTAAGTCCTGGTTTTATCATTTACACAAGTAGAGAAAATTCCCACTAAACCAAGATGTGGGAGCCAATCAATTGGACGCAAGGAGCTTCTAGGTAGACCCCGTATGTTAGTCGAACTTCGATGCATAACGTATTATTCGCTCTAGAATTAAACCACCGGGTCGAACAGAGAAACACTCAATGTATAGCATAATGAAACAAAAACTGCATTGAAAAGCCTCCCTATAAACCCTAACCGAGGAAAGCCATCCGGGACGTTATATATCGTCCAGAAACCTTTGCCATGCCAAACTGACCTTGCCAACCTGATTATGTTTTGCGCCTGTAAACCCTAGGCTCACTTACAATAGTGAGCAGTCCTGATAATAATACACTTAAGAAGTTGTCTGATAATACCGTAGTAAGATTTGAACGGTGAACATTCCAAATCATGCAGTGGACTTTCGTGAGCCCTTGGACGCGAGAGAACCAAGATCTTTGCTCTTGCGCTTCTTCGCAGGTCGGCTGGAACCCCCCTTAGGTCTGTATCCGCCGTCCTCGTCTCTCTTTCTCTTACCCTTGGTAAGAGGCACATCGTAGCCCCCGTCGTCGTCCCAATCTTCTGCGGCTTCCTTCTCCTTCTCCTTCTTGGTGGCCATCGATTGTCTCTTGGTCCTAGCGGTTCCGCCAGCCTTGCGCTTGCGTCCATCGTCCTCCTTATCGCCGTGTCCGTCATCCTTGTCTTTGCCTTTATCCTTGTCCTTTTCCTTCTCCTTCTCAAGGTCTTGAAGGAATGTCTTCGGCGCATGTCTACGGAGCCAGTTGTACACGCTTGTAGGATTGCGCAGGGCGAAGTTGGCTGCGGGATTGGAAATCTCCTTTGCTAGGGCGCTAGGCGCGAGAGTAGGCTTGGGCTTCAACTTCAGTCGTGAATCAAGCTCGTACTGGTACTCATCGACATCATCGGCAGTTAGGAAGGAAGTAGGATTGATCGATGGGTTTTTCGGATCTAGATCTTCAAGAATATCTGGGAATTTCTCGGCGTAGGCGGCAAATGATCGATGGTGCACCTCCTGTTCCAGCTTCTTGAGAGACTTCGTAGGCTTCTGGGTGGCGTCTGAGTCGTTGTCGTCAGAATCACCTTCTGTGGTGAGATCTATGCGACGCTCGAAGGGGATCTGAGGTGAGTCGTTGATATCCATCAACATGTCCAGGAGACGACTACAAAGCCGAGGTGGTTAGCATTCTTCCATCTTCTTATTGGGCCATGCACAAAAGAAAGGGATGCTTACTCGTTCTCAATTGCCAGACGCTTGGCAGTTCGCATGGCCTTCTGCTCAAGTTTATGCAGAGTCTCGATCTCCTGCATCTGTTGATCGAACTTGATGCGCATCTTTCTATACTTCTTCTTCCACGATTTGTAAGACGGTCTGGCATCTGTCATGTGCAAGTCGCTATGGTCGTTGTCCTTATCGAACTCAGCTTTGACCGAGCGATCCATTGATGATTGGAGATTAGTTCTTGGATAATTGCGAATAATGGAGGTTAGAGGTCAGTGATGTGATGCACAGAGGTGGTAGAAGAAGAAACGACGATGAAAATGAATTAGAGGTGGTCGTGCGACTTTGCACGGATGATTCGAAAGGTTCGGCGAAAAATCAAAAGATGAGTGAATTTTTTCATTAATCGGCAGGTGGATGGTCAAACACGGTTGAATCTCGACTAATAAAAGGAAAGAACAACGAGGCTTAGGGGCTGGTGTATCGTAGTCTAGTGATTTCAGAAGGCGCATCCACAAAGAGAGTCGGGTACACTGTAGATTATTTCGTCGTACCTACCAAGCCTGACACCGCGCATCCTTCCAACAACACGCGTTCCTTCCCATCTCCCTCTTCTTTTGGGGCTAACAAAAACGTCAGTTCCCCAGTGCGACATTGCACTAAAACCACGCCTAGTCAAACCCATTTCCACTCCCCAAGCTATCGATAGTACAGTAATAAATCAATTCTTGACCCCACCAACCCGCATCCACTAGAAGAGTAACAATTGGAAATATCTTGCACCGACAGACCCCTAAGCTTCAAGAGCAATTCCGAATCACACACTCGGGAGGAAATTTTATATGCTCAGACGGATAGCAAGGATGGCCGAAAGTGCAGCAAAAAGAATCAAGACCTCGGAAGCTGGCAGCGGCGTCAAGATCGGCACACACAATGGGCATTTCCACGCTGACGAGGCACTGGCCGTCTACATGCTGCGGCTGCTTCCTACATATACCAACAGCTCGCTTGTCCGCACGCGCGACCCGGCTCTTTTAGAAACATGCCACACGGTTGTTGACGTGGGCGGGGAGTACGACCCATCGCGCAACCGGTACGATCACCACCAGCGCACCTTCACCACCACCTTTCCAGGGCGGCCAACCAAGCTTTCCAGCGCGGGGCTCGTATACATGCACTTCGGCAAGGCCATAATCTCGCAGCACCTGCAGAAGCCCGAGGACAGCGAGGAGGTCGGCCTGCTCTGGAATAAGCTGTACGAGTCCTTCATCGAGGCCCTCGACGCCCACGACAATGGTATCTCAGTATACGACCCGGAAGCCCTCAAGCAAGCCGGCATCGAAAAGCGCTTCAGCGACGGCGGCTTCACGCTCGGCGCCATGGTCGGCCGGCTCAACCCCAACTGGAACGACCCGACGCCCTCGGACCCAGTCGAAGCCCAGGCCGCCGAGGACACCAAGTTCATTGCAGCCAGTTCGCGCATCGGCGAAGAGTTTTCGCGGGACCTAGACTACTACGCCAAAGCCTGGCTGCCCGCGCGCGCCATCGTTCAGGAAGCTTACTCCAAGAGACTGCAGTTCGACCCCGAGGGCCGCATCATGGTGCTGGAAGGTCAGGCCGTGCCTTGGAAGGACCATCTGTACACGCTGGAGGAGCAGGAAGGAAACACGGATAAGAAGGTGCTCTACGTGCTGTACCCCGAGAAGCCCGCGCCGGGTGCCAAGTGGAGGATACAAGCCGTCCCTGTAACGAAGGACTCGTTCGAGAGCCGGAAAGCCCTGCCGAAGCCATGGAGGGGCGCGCGAGACGAGCAGCTAGATGAAGTATCCGGTGTTCCCGGCGGTGTGTTCGTGCATGCTTCAGGTTTCATCGGAGGAAATAAGACATTTGAAGGCGTGAAAGCGCTAGCAGAAAAGGCTTGCGCATTTTAAATATATATAAAACCCTACGTATGAGCACATAAGAAATCCTTTTGAATGTGATAATTATCGAGTATATTAGGTACCTACTCAACGGATAGATAAAAGCAATGGAAACGGAAAGCCCATAAGTGTTGGCGAGCACAACGCAACGACGTCGAAATTTTCCGAGATGAGCCCTTAATCGAAACAACTATCTGACACTTGACACCGGAATAATGCCGAAACCCGTGTGATTCGCAGGTAAGAGGGGAAAAGGAGCAGTAGTATCAAACATGTACGGCGAAAAGGAGAGAGAGCCGTAGCGAGAGAGTTCTCAGATCAAATTCGATAATAGATAAATCAGAAACGATGGAATCAACATCGTTCCGTAACATTTTTTGCAACAGTGAAAAAATTTCCCTTGCCGTTACCATTAACCATCCTCGAACGCCCGTAAGAAAAATGAAAAAGCACAACGCAGTCCTCGTAACTATCATGAAAGGGGGGCTACTACTGCCTCGTACACATACCCTCCGCCCCTCTCCGTCTCGCAACAGCACAGCGATACAGCAACGTAAGACTACCCGGGTAAGGCACGACGCAGGCGTACGCAGGCGTTCGTAGAACTCAGAATCGACTGTAGTCAGAACGGGTACGACCTTGTCCACGGCGCTCCTTGAAGTACACAATCTTCATACACTGCCCAAGTAACGGCCCGTCCCTATTCCTTTTAGATAGCAGCATATTGCAGTTTATCGTCGGATGGGGATACCTTTAGCATCACCATTCTCTGTGGCTGTAGCGGTCTTGTTCTTGTCTGCGTTCTCGGTGAGGTCATCCCCGTCAGCGCTCGTCTCGCGGTGGAGAAAGCTGCTCTCCTTGACGGGACTACCGGCGGATGTGACTTGTTGTCCGCTGTGGCCGTGGTGTAGGCTGGGGTGGTGTTGGTGGCCGACCGTGCTGCCGCCATTCTGGCCGTTAGGAGAGGTTAGGTGGGGAATATTTTCGGGAGAGGGATGCTGGCTGCCGACACTGCCCGTGTCGACACTGTCGCCCTTGCCGGCTTTGGACATAGCATAATCGCCGCTGTCGAAGTACTTGCGCTCCTTTAGGTGCTTTGCGAAGTGGTCTGATTTCGACGGCAGCTTGCCATAGAGACGGAAGAGGCGCTGCTCATCAGGCGAGAGCGACTGTAAACCATGATATGTTAGTATGATATGTATGCATGAAAGGCATGCTATGCAGTTCCTCGCGATGATGTATGCGGCGTAGCGGTGTGTACATGGAAGGATAAGAGACAATTGGCGTAGACAAAGACGTAAGACTTCGCTCTTCCTATGCCGGGTCCCAACGTCTAAACGAGGGATTCGAGCTCGTCTATTGTGTCGTCTGTCGCATCGTCTGCCTCCTGACTTGGGCACGGGAGAGGAAGTCGAGCCCAACGAGGAACGAATAGGTATGTGGGGGGGAAGTATTGCAGGGGAAACTGACCTTGACGTCAATCTTGTTCTTCTGGTGAGGGTTCATTTTTAACAAGCAGCCTCGCTCAAATAAACAGATATCAAGAGACGTATGGAATTGCCAGTGTCGCTAGGCTTGTGACTTATCAGTAGTAAGAAAAAAAAGATCTGGCCGAAAGAAGGTGGGAGAGGTTCGTCGTTCGTGGTTTGTAGTTCAGTTTGGGAGGGGAGCAGAGAATAAAGTGGTATCCTTGCGAAAGTGCATATAAGTACCCAGGTACGTACTTCTGTATACACGGTAGTGGTACTGTAGACTATGTACATGTAGCAGGTGAGTGGGATGGTTGACTCTGGCTGGGCAGCTGGGATGTGGGCTGCTTGGGGTGACGGAACTGCACCCCTCTAGCGTCTGGTGTTCCGAAATTCAAACAAAGCACCCAATTATAGCTTGTGCAGCTTGGATAATTGTGGGGTGGCTTTGATAGGTACTTAGGTACTCCGGAAGTTGCCGCTCCATTGAACTTGAGAGAGTTTATGAAAGTATCAGGGTCCAAGATTCACTGGATGCAACTTTGAAAATTGTTTGTTTATTGATATATTATTACAACTATTAATTCGGATCGGGGACCTTGTCGTCTATCTCCATCAACCTTGTAACCTTGTTTATGCTGCCCACCTTTATGAGTCAGTCCCTCAAATCGTCGTCACCATGGCAGCATGCCTATGGTTTACCAAGCACCCACCCAGCACCCCAATGACGACGGCCACTTGGAGATTGATTGCTTACATCCAGGAGAGACAGTCCAGTCATAACGTCGTCCCCGGCATCGAAAACCACCATTATGCTCTATCGCACCTAGCTAGATGCGTAGTCTCTATTAGACTACATTTATACCAGCGATACCGTGGTTGTACTAGCTCCTTATCTGGCAGGAACCGCAATTCGACGATCGATGCATGACGCCAATCAGAACTCTACCAAGATAGCACAGCAGGAATTCATCTGCATTCTATTTATCGGGATAAGGGCAATACATGGTGGCGTCAGGTAGTCTTCGTTTGATAGGACAACGGCTGATGCTTGCTATGATAGCGTAATAGAAATCCCGATATATACCTAGGTAGGTACGTATACGCCAGGTAGGCATGTTATTCGCGAAGGATAACCTAGAGCTAGTATCGGCCATGTAGGCTTATACCACGAGAGTGGAAGATATTCAGGAGACTGCATGTTTGCTTGAGTGTTCAAGAAGGTATACTCTGTCCTTACTTCTGAAACCAAGTGCCGTGTTTTCTCTTTGATGACTGAAACATGACATTCCAATATAGTATTGCTGTTTCCTTCTACCCATGTGGTTTGGTTCAGCATTTTCTCGTCCTATGCCTTCCTAACTTATGGACCAAACATACGATGGACACTCATGATGAACGTGAGACAGCAACCACCACACCGGAGAGACCTCCTACTGGTAAAAATAAGGGCTACATACCTACATACACATCTGTGCCTAAGGAAGCAATTCACAATCTTCAATCGTATGGAACCTCGCACCATTTTCTTACATAACCTTAGAACCTACATAGCGTACAAGCGATCCCAGATCTGTCTCCCCTTTTCCCCGTTCCACCCCTCAGGTCTAACCCCAGGTCTACCCCAGCTGCCCCAGCTGCATCAACCTACCTATACGTAGGAGATACCAATCGCATCTCTATGTCGCACAGTAGTTCGAGGGCTAGAATTTGAATTCGCCACCCAGTGATGCAACACATATGATCCAATCATGTCAATCATTGCCTTTAGGGTCCTCAATTCGACTTTCCAGGCACTTCGAAGACCTTGACTTCTTGAGTGCGGCTCCTACAGCGGGCTAATCCCCTAGTCCTCTCCAGTTTCTATAGTCTATCACGCTAACCTAAGCGATAAAGAGATGCTGAAAGTGTGATAGTATTAATCCTCCAATGAGAAGAGTGTTCTACCCCTCCACTGTAAGGGAACATTCAATACCCTGAAGTCAAGATCATTAATAAAGAAGACTACCAGAAGACATAGACGGAGTCCATTTGATTATAATTCAGCTTTATTGTTGGGAAGAGTTAGCAATTGGGGTTATTCGTGAAAGAGGACTTGTCTGTTCTTAGTGGGAGCTCAAGTAGAATGAGGAGCAATAGGGGATTTCATGTTATACGTGCATGTGAATGCAGCTTATGTACTAGTTTTCTAACCTAGATAGGTTCATCATATGCACCTCAACTAAATGTATACCTCAAAGTTGGACCAAGAAGAGGTCTAGAACTGCCTTGGTCAGCCGGAGTAAAGAATCTGCAAATGAACGAGACAAAGGGCATGCCAAAGGAGCAATGCGGTCATCCGAGCAATACTAGGTACGCATTCAGCACAAAGTTCGTTATATCGAGTCGCTAACAAGAAGTTGTACCAGCTCAGCAGAAGGTAGGATTTGAAATATTGAAAGGGTGGTGATTGGGTTAGAGGCCATCGCGATTACACCATTATTACGAACTACGGGCTGCCTCTGTACCATACAATTACCGTGCATCTGGATTCAACACTTACTCACATCAAGTAAAGATAAGGAATTAGGCCGAAAGAACAGTTCGAATAATAAAACAACTATTTGGGGAAAAAGCGTAAATCTTTACCCGCCAGCACAACTATATATCGATCATAGATGCAAACAACATATCACCTCTAGGAGCCCGCAAGCCATTGTTAACAGCCCAATGGGTCAAAACAAGTATCTATAGCATCGTCTTCTGAATGACTATATGCATGATTTCACCTGTTACTAATCTAAACTTAAGTTTATTTCCAGACCAAATACCACCTTTGTCTTATGCGCAGAGTATTAAGTACATGCATGTATATTACCCTAGCCTAAATATCAAGATGATGCTGCTCTAAGCTTGCTTATCCAATTACATGTTAAGCTGACATAAAATATGGATACAAAACTCAAGTGTCTCTTGAGGTCGGTCGTGCCATCAAACATCATGTGAAATGTGGTTGTCTTAAGGTATTCTAAACATACCTAATCATACAATGTGATCTCCATATTGAATTAAATATTTGGTCCTGAGATTTATAACTGCACTAAGCCATATTACACGACTATTATGAGGTAACATCCAACTCCGTCCGGGAAAGACTAGAGACGATCCAGACCAGGCGGATCACATCATTTAGGAAGTTCGAGCCGTGTCTATTATGAGATGTAAGGCCGCTGGATTTATCTAGGAGTTAGGTGTTAGCAGTTAAAAGAGAGTGATTCGGGGGAAGGGGAACATGATGCTAATACAATAAAGGTAGTATCCCGTGCAGTCGGAGCAATAATCAAGAGAATTGCTGACAGCGGCGACTGTTCTCCAAGGTTCCGACTACAATCATAATTGACAGGCCTCACCTTGTGCCCCATTATATGCTTGATTTCTAAGTATTTGTTAGACTCGCCTTAGCTCACCATTCTATATCGTATTAGGCGTCTGAAATTCTTCCGGATAGAAGGTGACGAAGTAAGGAGCAGGCTGAGAGAAACGTGAAGCCGCGGTATACGTAAACTGATGGCTAAGAACACTTGCTTATTCCTTCTATGTTCCCTAGTTGTCATGCCGGACTTCACATTTGCTCATCTGACAAGCTTATGTTCTCAATGTTACTTGCCGTACGATACTGCCGAGATGAGGCTCGACTAACAGAAGTACATTAAGCTGACATACATAGGTATTACAGCCACCACCGGCACAAGGCCGAGAAGATCAGCCCCGAAATGAATGGAATTCCTAACGACACACCTGTCACAACAGTGTAGACTGCGCTGCTTACAAGCGACTGACGTGGCCCCCTATTTAGAAGTAGCTGTCCTCTTTCGGAACTCTGCCAATTCTTTCCCTATACGACAGCGTCAGCTTTCGTAGAACCTAGAGCCTCGATACTTGGTTTTATAAACATTATTTTGTTGATATCTACGGCTTACGAAATTACAAAATTACAACTCTCAGAAAATTCGCCGTTTTGAACTCACTAGTCGGTATTTACCTGGTAATCGATGAATTCTATTGGAAGCATGAAACATCCAAAGATTATGGAAGAGCTGTTCATCTCCTCATAATAAGCCTTATTCTCATTAAGAATCCTAACACATTATGAGGTTTTTGCCTAGTTTACATGATGATAGAATACATGTAGTTAGGAGGAGGTGGGTAGGTATGACGTGTGACTATTGCTTAAGCCATCGCTACAATGAGACCCAAATCCGTATCTCCCGAGAACTTCAAACACCTATTGAAATACTAGGAGTGATAGGCGGCAGCAACTGATAATTTTTGGTAGGTACTGCAAACAACTGAGTCAATCAAAGTTGAAAGACTATGATTCTGGAAGCTTGGGTAGATGACTCCGATGTCCAACCTACTCGTCACTTCAACGTGGACGCTCTCGTCATTTATCATGGGTGGCGTCTCCATCTCATGTAGCGAGAGTGCAAGGCCACTTGGCCTCAAGGAGATCGAGGAAAAGTTGACGTCTTCTACTTTCTGAAACCTACTTCTGATATGTCCGTTCCTGACGCCCACATGAAGTTTCTAAACAAAAATCCAACAGCTAGATGGCCGGAGGCATTATCGTTACGCCTGAGTACAGAGAGTTCTCGGATAAAGTAGTTCAATACGTCCGTAACGGAGGAATTGCTATTCTAGACTGTTTTTATTCTTCGGATATCCAACAACCCGATTTTGACAAGTAGATGCAAGATGTATGGAACTTGTCTTGGCGGTATGGCCAGAGCGGAATAACCGATGTCGTCTTGCAGAGATCCGCTGTTGGTCCCCAGGATTTCCGGCGGGAAAGTCTGATAGAAGAGTATCACCAGAAGGCCGTCTTCATCAAGAATATTGCCCCCTCCAATTCTTGGTATGCCTCTCATCCAGGACACCTCCCTACTAGCAACCCCCCTGTATCTGGACACGATTCTACTGAGTCTCAGACGTCCATGGAATTTCGAGAAGTTGGAAATGGATGATTGGGATTTATTGGCGATGTTTATGACCGAATGAAGACAGCTGTCGCATCAGGAACAATGACGAGACTGAACGACAAAAGAAAAAAAAAGATTGGCTACGACTTGATGAGATATAGCACTAATCGGCTTCGTAAGGATAAATCAATAAGCCAGCTTAAGCATTGATAGGTACTTATTTCATATTCTAGCCTAGTCAAATCATAAGTGTAACTAAGACATATAAAGTGCTCCCAAAACCATAGGTTCTCGATGGATACCTGATTTTTCCCAACGCCTTTATCCATTCTATTCTTAGAGAATTGCCAACCCTAGATAGCCTCTCATACTGTAGCCATGGTATTCACAGTCTGAAGACTTGGTGGAAATTACCTGGTTTTAGGCTGAGCAATGCCTGGGGTGAGAATTTCAGTAACGATCGATTTAATAAACACTGATCTCAAGAAATTATCGTGATATTGTGCCAGTAAGCAGCGAGTACAAGTTTCCTGAAATGTGAAAGCCAACGGACATCATTCCAGTACTCTAGAAACTATCAGTAACTAATATCGATGGACCTGGATCTTGCAAGTTACCGCAAATCTGACTTCGTTTGAATTTCTAGCTATGCTAACTTGGGGATTCTGAGCGTTTTATACCTAAGGATCCAGGCGAATAGACCTTCGATAGTTGTAGCGATGTGGAATCAGCATGAGTCCAAGGGGGCTGAGTATTTTAACTGAGGGTGCAAATTGGCTCGGTATATAAAGGTAGTTAGCGTACAGCCAGGATACCGGCGGGCTTTGACCTCCCCTGGTACGTTAACAAGGAACTTCTTGAATCTTCCGTGCGTTCCGAGAGGATGATTTCACGGCATACCTAGCCGCGTGCCACAACGATGCAGGTTTATCGGCTAACGATCGCATAACTGAGCCCAAGATAGTCTGACTAATAAGTGCCCAATGGGCTTGTCTAATACCCACTATAGTCTTACTTCCAACTCACAGTATCTTAGCAAAGAAGTTAATCGAGGCTTCACGATGAGACAGTGACTGTCAGACTGTCGGATACAATCCTTGTAACCTCCGTTAACCCTATCATTCACGGTAAAATTCGACTCGCAATAGGTCAGGTGCTCTTCAAGCTTATATGATCTAATTCATAAGATTTTGATATCATAATGGCTTAGTAACTAAACGCCGCCTAAAGCCTTGTGCCTAATTGATGAGAGAATTCCATGTAGGTACTGGATAATGCAACTACTTGGACTTCGTCGAACTACCTAATCTGGGCATTTAGATAACGTCATCCCATATATTTACAAGCTACCTACATGTTTCATGCTTTTAGGCTACTAATGCATGAACAAGACGTTGTATTAAGAACCTAGCTAAAAGTCTAGATCAATCCTCGAAACCAAAGACGAGTGATATCTGGATATGGGGACTAACTAATTAAGCCGTCCAGGGTGCATTGCTCTCTTACGGGACTTTTTTTTTTTAGTGATTACTCAAACTCTAAAACAACGAAAAAGGGGTACCGATTCGTCACCTAGCAGTATGTATACGTTCCGTCCCGCGAGGACACTAACAATGCATGCAAGTCTTTTGAGCCCCCTTGCCGAGAAACCTCACATTAGCGTAACTACTTGGTAATCTACCTAGTAATTTGCAGGGACTCATATCAGTAATTCCAAGGCAATGGTAAAGCTGACCTCCGATATTATTTGTTCTAAATAGGTACCTAGGTATTCATAGTCTTCACCGAGTCAGAGAAACAAGGAGAATGACAACAGCCAGGTGAGCAATTTAGTCTTAACACCGACGACTCGTAACCACAAGTTATCTCTCACTTCTGACGGAACCCCGGATAGCATCAGCATCCATGGACTTGCAGAACGGGACAAGCCTGCACGTCGACGCTAGCTACCTACGTCGATGCAGATAACACAGCTTGCCTTGTGGACTCTACCACTCTTATACTCTATGCATCAGCTGATTCACCCCATCTTCTAGTCTAGATTTGATACGGGATTACGAATTTCATGGTTCGTCGTCATGTTATACCCGTAAACATACCGAAAAACCTCCCCAGACATCCCAAAATAGTAACTACATAATATCTTACCCTCTCCCCCAGATTAGAGAAAAAGTGAAGTAGAGATTCATTGTATAGAACTTTTGAGAACATGTCCAGGCATATGGTAATTGCTTTCCATAAAGGTCATCCCCTTCCTTTTAAGTTATAATGACACTAACAATGACGGGTTGCACTGGCGGAATCTTCCGACTTCCTGGGATGAAAAAGCCAGGAGGTTGAGGTTACCAACAGTAGCACCCACTAATAGGCGTGTAAACTATGTCGTGACCGTAAGGTCCGTTGCGACGGAGGACAACCATCGTGTGATAAATGCAGACGATCAGGAGACAAATGTGTTTATGCGCCGACATCGATACCGACACGAGCAGATATGGCACAGATTATAGAGAATCTACAAGGCAGATTAGGTAAGTGACATAATTCATAAATAGTCTCTGACACGGCTCTCATTACGTCTAATGACATTTCTTATGTCAACTTAGCTACCTCACTTTTATGAAGTTTTCCTAACCACCTACACGTCTCTGCCTAAGTTTATAACTAATATATACTGAAGCAAGAGCTGAAGCCCAGCTCTTGGTACAGACAGACGGCATGAGCCACACTTCTGGGAGAACTAATTCTTCTTCCTCCTCTGTCCTGGAAGACTTCTCAACGTTAGACTACCAATACCAGCTCCCCGCAGTTTCCCCGTGGACTTCGCTCCCGCCGCAAACCAGCATTGACTTCCAAGATCTGACTCAGCCTGGCCATGATCCTAGTGGAACCGATGATGACTTCCTGCGTTTAACACATGGCGATAATACACAAGGGATGCAAGATCCGTCACAGATACGCGAAAGGAGCCCGATTATCTCACCACGCAGCCCTATGCTACCTAATTTGAATGGACTTCGAGCGCTGAATGAAGGAAGCATGTCTGGCTCAACCATAATACCGGCAACGCCATACAGCATCGACAATGGAGAAACGAAGCAGACACTGGACTTATTTTCCGAACTTCTCTCTGAAATTTTTATTGCTCAGGCGGATATTTCAGGCCTATCTTCAGCGGTAGCAGAATACTTGTCATGGGCTAGGAAAACACCAGGAACAGGTGAAATATCGCTGATACTGGAGACACTGGAAACTAGGGTCAGGGAGCTAAATCATATGGCGTCTACAAGACACTGGGCTGCTTTCAAACATATGTGTGCATCGGCCGGGAAGATCCAGCCAGTTCAAAATCATCTGAGGAGGATTGAAATGGACCTAACGGCCAAGACGATGAAAGCGATGGAATTGTTTCATGGAAATTATGACATTTGTTCACCATTGTCAGAGCAAAGATAAAATTGAGACGTTTCTACATACAGACACCCTCTCTATCAGAACCATCTAGCACCTAATACCTACCAAATAATGAAGATGTGAAAACGGCGCATATCAGGTGAAGACGGGAATAACAAGGAAACAGCCCACCTTGATGCTTATTGTGACGTCCAATCATTCCATTGTCGCTGTCAAAGTGTAGAATTCGAGAAGGGTTGTAGGTCACTGGGACTTCGAGTGTATTGATTCGGCGTTGTCTACATGCACCGCGTAACTCCTCCAAGCCACTCTACCCCTCAAGGGAAAGGCGTTGAGCCGATGGCGTGAGAAAGTCAAGCCCAGGTTTCACGACTTCTTTCGGGGACCATTCCAGAGTCGTCCAGTGGTTTCTGCGAACATATCGAGGAACCTTTCTTGCGAAGAGTTTGGCGTTGTTCCGCATCGTGTGCATGGAGGTCGCATATGGGTCGTCGTCTTTAACTTCGCACGAAGTCCGGGACACCGGAAGCATTGTGTGCAGAATGGCTTTGTCCCCTATTGCATATGCGTCAGCAATCAGCAATGTTAGGTAGGTAGGTAGGCATACATGCAGTTCGAACGTGCTTGTAGGGCTAACATCCAAGCTTCATTCGAAACCATCATGCTTTTCCCTTCAAATCACGACTATTTGGGCTTCATATTCGGGCCGAAAACTCCTTGCTCAGTTTGCCTCGCTTGAGATAGTTCGATCAAGTATGAAACAGTAGATACTCTTAATAGATTGTAGCCCGGCTACAATTATATCTCTACCATTGTATACTTGTTATGAATCCATCCCGTCTTGGCATCATCAATATCCAACTCAAGCCTAGTAGGGCTGACATCGTATACCGAGTTAGGAGGTAGGTAGGCTTCGTATCAAGCATCTTCATCTTAGTACGGTTAGACACGGAGAAAATGGATTCGCAAGCGAGATTTAGACACCTTAGTTCTTACTCAGCCAAGAAGACTGATAAGGAGTGCCCAAATCCCGGTTTGGCGCCAGTGCCGGCGACCACCTCGCCGCCAAGGAGGAATGACGACGTGGCGAAATGAGTAAATGGTTTTAGTGCTTATAGCTTTTATGTATGGAATAGAAACTGTATAACCTCAGAAGTTTATCCGTGTAACTAGAGAAGCCTCCAGAATTATCCCTGAGTGAAGGTCGGTCCGTGGCGCCGTGATCGGTTTCAGCAACTCTATCGACAAAGATATTTACACTCAGAGACAAGTAATTACCTCATCTACATTAAGTAATCCTCACTACCTATTTCTATATTAACCAGCTGAGTATACATCTATGAGCCCATGTTAAATATTATGAGCGGCCCTCTCCGATGGAAGAGGTACCTAGCCATGGTTGCTTAGGTAGTATTTGCAAGAAGATAATTCCACGAGCCATAGTATCATCTCAGGTTCCAGAACAGGAAGACAAGAAGTTATATCTATCTTTTTTCAAGTCAATCAGTGATTGAGGCAACCCGTCGGTGACCCTGGCCGAATTTCTCAAACATATCATGAACGGGCTGACATCCCGAGCCAATCATATCATCCGGTCCGAGTATACATGATGTACAACGAGCTCGGACCGGGGCACCGAGGACATGTAAACTGCATTATTTTCAGGTATAACGAATGCAGTCCCATTCGAAACGATAACCCTAAAACGCCAACCCACCGTCAACTTCACTAATCACAAAGCTCTCAAGCATATTCGTCGGTTAAAGCCGATAACAGCCAGGATCATGAGCAACAATACGCAATTCCGTGTTATCGTTGTCGGAGGTGGAGTAGCGGGCTTAACCGCGTCCCATTGCTTGCAAAAGGCCGGTATCGACCATGTTGTGCTCGAGAGACGGGGGGACATCGCACCCCCCGAGGGCGCTAGTATCGCCATCTACCCCCATGGCGCGCGCATACTGCAGCAAGTCGGGATTTTGAAAACGTTGGAGAAGGCGTGCGTTCCTTGCAAGCGTTTCTTATCGCGGAGGCCGGATGGGAAGGCTATTTCAAATAATGGGTTCTTTGACTATGTAAAGGAGAAGTACGTCGAGATACTACCATTTCCCCCTGTTATTGGGTGAAGAGCGCCCCAGATTGACATACGATTCTGTAGTCATGGCCAAGACATTCTGCTCTTTGAGAGACGGGAATTTCTACAGCTGTTGTACGACACTCTTCCGGACAAGACTCCAATCCGCAAGGGTTGCGGAGTGATAGCTGTAAAAGATGACGCCAGTGGCGTCGAGGTTACGCTAAAAGACGGGAGCGTCGAGAAAGGAGACATTGTGATTGGCGCTGATGGCGTCCACAGTGCCATACGGAGCATCATGTGGGAGAATGCTAACAGGGAGACACCGGGCAAGATTATTGTCGACGAGAAAACTTGTAAGTTCTTCAAAAGCCCACTTCCAAACAGAGTATATAGATTGTCTATGACACAACCGAATTGGATATATATGCTGATCAATCCTATGATGGACAGCTATGAAAACGTACTGGAAGTGTCTTGTGGGGATGGGACCAGGCGCGCCTGAGTTAGGGGACAGCGATATGACTGTGGTACATGACGATCGATACTCTTTCCTTCTTCTCACGCAGCCAGACCGGGCTTTCTGGTTTGTATTTGTTGCATTAGATGAGCCATTCGCGTGGCCAAGGCGAGCGAGATACACCGACGAAGACGCCGAGGCCCTCGCAGTAGAAGTGGCCGATCATCCAGTTTCAGACTCGCTAGTTTTCGGCGAACTCTGGAGAAAGCGGTATCGCGGGGCGCTGATTTCTCTGGAAGAAGGGGTTCTCGAGCACTGGTACCATGGAAGAATTGCTCTGGCGGGAGACTCGGTTCACAAGGTACCCCTCATAGCCCCTTTCAGCCCCCTTCATTGCCTATTTGCTCCAAATTAACATTTTAGGTCACACCAAACATTGCTTTTGGCGGAAACCTGGCAATGGAGTCCATAGTGTCTCTCTGCAACTGCATACAGGAGATGATGGTTGCCCAAAACGGCGCAAAGCCGAGCCGAGCCACGATCGAGAAAGCTTTCGCTAAATACGAGGCGAGGCAAAAGGATCGCGCGAGAGAAATCATGGATATGTCGGGGCAGATCACGAAACTCCAAGCTTGGTACACCCCGCTGTATAAATTCGCTGCGAACTGGGTTTCACCGTACCTACCGGACCGGACTATTGCGGACTACCTAGGCGAAATCATTCGAAAGGCTCCAAAATTGGACTATGTCAACTTTGGGGGATTTAGGAACAATCGTTTGCAGTGGAAGTATAATGACCAGGTTTCTGCTGGACGGACTTCGATGACCGCCAAGGTCAGCTCGCGGTACCTGCAGGGTATTCTGCAGGTGGCGTTGAGTACTGTTGCAGTGATCACAGTTGTCATTTCTTTGGGTTCCTGGAGAAATATTATCTGACTGTTGTTATTGACGGGCTGAGAACTCAAGATACAAGCACTGTAGTTGTGGTTTTTATGCTGTCCATTTTGAAGCTTGGGCTGAACTGAAAGCTGGGTAGTTTTTAGTTCAAACGAGGATTCGTCGAGTTTTATGGACGTAAGGAGTTCTAACAATGAATGAAGAACAACTGTACCTACCTAGATAATAATGATACTAACAAAATTTACTCGGTGAAGCGCCTACGTTCCTACGATTTAGGGTCGGGAGCAGCTGAATCATTTCGATCGACAAAGCAGCGTAATTGCTAATCATGTAGCATAAGTAGTATTCACCACAGGGAATATACACGGGTGTGCTGTTGCATAATAGTTTCATAGCAGGGCGACGCCGCCACCATCGTACTCTATAGCCGGAGTAGGGGTTTTCACAATTTCCCATTGGCGCTGACAACGTCTTCGCCTATTCCTCGTGCATTTGTCAAAAGTTTCTTGCTACCCCAGGATTCCAGAGGCCAGCTTCATAGGAGAGCCCGAATTTTTCTATACATTGTCCTTGACTTCGTCTCATAACCACCGCATCTCGCGTCTTGCGAGTTCATCGCGAGGCGCTGCAAGTCCTGGCTTTCAGCGTGGTCAATAACCGGGAATTATTTCGCGTCGTACAGTAGCCCTCGTACAGCGAGTCTCGCATTTCCTCGGGCGCGTCGCGATCTCGTTGAAGCGTTCCTCGGAGACAACGACAAATGTCGCGCCGACCCTCGAACGTGGGGGCCGCCTCGACTTAGGTGAGATTGAGCCAGCATCTCAGGCTCGGCTAATGACGTGATACCAAATCATTGGTACATAGATTAACGAGGAGTGCTCATAAAAATATCGTTATGTTGATGGCGACACATGTGATGAATTGGACATGAAATATGTCACTTTGCAAAATAAAGTGAGAAGATACATGTAGCTCGGTGATTACAATTCGATCCCCCCACGTTTGGGTACCTCCTATCTAAGACCCACTAGCATCCACTGTCTCGGGTACCCCAACCGCCCTGCCGCCTAACTTTTTAATGTAGATCAATGGACGCCAAATGAATGCCCCCGGGGATGCCTGTCTAAATTCAACATCGTAGAGATTCTTCGACAGACGTAGACGACATCAACAAGTCTGCGGGGTTTACTTATGTTCTATCGTCCAGAATTAAAGCATAAGGGATCACGAGGACGAATATGCGAATTCTTGACCCACGAGCTTCTCGCTCAATTTCCACAATCGTTCCGCCTCGATAGGGCTGGTAGCCCATGGCTTCACCGTCTCAACCCAAGGATCGGCTATGTGGCAATCTTGCAAATAGGCACCATTGTGGTCTAACGTAAAGTCAGTCTTCAAATACGTTTTAAGAGTGATAGCGCTTGAAGTTGTGCGAAGCTCACCTTTGAGGCTCGGACTAAATGCCGCATAGACATGAGTCGCCGCGCCCGCTTGAGGAGTCCTGTATATGTATTCGGTCCAGCCCTCCTTGTTTCCCAGCGCCTTGTCCACAGCCCCTATAAGCACAGTTAGCATATCCTTTTTCCACCTCCTTCACGGTGGATGTCATACGAAGACCGTCAAAACCGACACTCCAATCGATATGTGTGCCAAGATTTGTTGCGATGACACCGGGATGCAGACTGTATGCGAAAACCCGTGGCCCTAATTTCTGGGAAAGAGAAAGAGCCATTAGAATATTGGCAGTCTTGGATTGGCCATAAGCGTGCCATTTATTATAAGTTTCTCCATTCTAGACGTAAGTTAGAAAATTCATCATGTCGCTAGTGGGTGACGGGGGCAACCTACGCTGAAGTTATAATCATACCATCGGATTGGATTCAGGCGATGTCCATCACTGCTCACGTTGACAATTCGCGGGGCTTTGGCCGCCAAGATCTTGTCCATTATTAAATTCGTAAAGAGGAAATGTCCAAGATGGTTCGTCCCAAATTGACTCTCGAAGCCGTCAGGGGTCACGGCGTAATCCACGGCCATGATACCAGCATTGTTAACGAGGATATCGATATGCGGGACATCGGTCCAGGATTTGAGAGTCGCAGCGGCCTCACGAACAGCGGCAAGAGAGCCGAGATCAAGTTGAAGGACACGAACCGTCACATTAGGATTGGCAGAAGTAACAGCATCGGCAGTTTGTTGAGTTTTCTCAAGCTTGCGACCAGCCAAGATCAGTAACTCAGGGTCAGCTTTAGCAACGCTCTCTACGAAGGTGGCGCCAAGACCATTGGGCGAGACACCAGTAGTCAGAATTATCTTGCCTTTGATTTCGGCAGCGAAGTCTTTGACAAGCTCATCAGCAGTAGTCGTAGCGCCATAGGAGGATGTCATTTTGAAGAAAGTTTGTGTCGCTTCTCTGTTTCAACTAAAGGATTTAGTGTGAAGGAGGAAGCGAATCTCTACCTGGTTATACGGTGGTCAATTATACTCAAAATAGGAGTAACTGATTATTAATACTATAGCTGTCAAGAGGAGAGACGTAGTATCATAGAATATAGGATCACACCATTTCGGGGATAACATATCACCGACGTCACATCAGAATTAGAGAGAAACGACTAACCACCCGGCTTATTTGAATCCCCACTTCGGCCCGTGATCGCCGCATGCTCCCGCCGAGACTCTTTATTGTCCAGTCAAGACGACGGCTCTCCCACAGAAGAGCTTCAATACCTCTGGTAACGGACAACTAGACGAATCATCTTTTACCAAGCCATACCCACAATACTCACTCTGTGGGAGGTATTCTTGAGACCTATAAGAAGAACTGTGCTGTGATGACGTCTCAAAATCAGCTTAGTTTCGAATGAGAAAAGGTCGCCTGCTCAATTTGTCCACCAATATACAAATACACGCAAGCTATAAGCCAGATTCTAACAGCAAGTATATTCAAACAAGAACAATCCAATCAAGGGAAGAACTTTACTAACATGACGCCCAGACATAGTCGTTCAAAACTATGAAGATATGACTCAGGAATTATTACCCCTCGAACATATCTTAGGTACTTAGGTAATCAAGTACCTAGTTCCTAGGCGTCCTTCCTAAGACATCAGACGTGTAGTCCGTATCAACAGAGCAGCCAAAGACATCATCTTATGCATAGGCCAGGATTTTCTCTACGCGTTCCGTACAGTACCAACCGGATCGATAATTCTCCTTTACATCCATTCGCCGCGACGACGGTCTATTGTAAGTTACCCACCGGTTCTATCACAGTAAGAAGGGCGTATCTAGATTAACATCAAGGATCCCCATGAACAATACGATATAGCCAGAAAGAGGGTAAGCAACGTCGAGGGGCCGAATACAATTCGCCTCGGAGCATCGTAGAGATACTTAATGAAGGGACTAGAGATGCACCAGTAGTCCAACGTTCGAACGCCCAAGCAGCACCTTATTAAGATAATCTAACGGATAAATCCGTTTTATTCACTCGGTGGACTAGAATGAACGAATTAACGGCTTTCGTACAAATATTGGCGCGATAGGGAACTTGCAAGGGGTGAAGACAACGTCGTTTCGCAAGAGGAACTCGGGTCCAGGCTCTCTAACACCCAGACCCTCGACTCATATCCTTACCTAATAGATCAGTCTCTCATCAGACACAGTATATGTTGACTTGAGTTGGGCACAAATTAGCTGACCAGCGTTTAAAATTGACACTGTAAGGTGTCACGTGGCGCACCTAACACCTAGGATTATGGAAAGCAGAATGTTGTTCCGCAGGGAGCTAGAAACTATCTAGACCAAGGCCTTGGTATACGTACAGGATGAGAAACTAACGTATCCGATACAAAGCCATCTACGTCCGAAAAGAAAATATTCCTATGAGCTTGGATGCCTTAGATACGCGATCGCAAGCCCACAAGTTCCACGACCCTTATATTAAGATATTAGGTAGCGAATGGATCGTGGCATGGCCCTTGCGATCAAACTAGCAAGAAAGGGATTGCTACACAGTCCAATGGCATATCTAAAACCGCCATACAATGTTGCCTTGCAAATAGGACACCAAAAATAAGCCTCGATCCACAGGTTCGTTGCTTCGAACCACACCGCTGGTAAATTTCTTAAAAATAGAACGGCGATCCGACAAAGAAAATTATATCAAGGAATCAAGGGACGAGCCTTTCCACCAGAAATCAACCAACACCAAGGGCTTTGTCAACATTTATTTTAACGCAAATCAACAGCGATGGCGCAGGCTGGGAATCGGATGGCGGATGAGGAGGGTGAAAATACATATTATATCAATATGTCACGTCCATCATTAGCCGCGATGGCCTACGAATCAGTGACTTGGAAGCAAAATCACTCGTGGCAAGACGTTGACATACATCACCATCCTCAGACAACAACTTCGCATCCCAGAGACGACCTCCCGGCGTGGAAATGGAAGATCTTGCTTGTTGCGAACGGTTTCCTGACCATACTACACGGTACATTCCCTTCCCACCTATTCTATATCCTCGGATATCGACTAATAGCAGCTCAGGATACGATGTCAGCAATGTCGCCAATATCCAGCCGTCTATCTACAGGGCCTTTGGGCATATCGAGTTATTATCTTGGGTCGCACTCAGCTATTCGGTCTGCAGTATTGCGTTGATTCCTCTAGGTCGCAAGCTCTTCCAGTTCGGTGATTTTAAGACGTTATATCTTGGGGGTGTGCTGTTTCTAATTGCAGGCTCGGTTATCTCTGGCGCCGCACATAATATCTGGGGCGTTATTGCTGGTCGTATTGTTGTGGCTCTAGGCTCAAGTACTATATATCAAGGGTACGATCTAAAGTTTCCCTGAGCAACAACGACAACCAACTTGCTAATACGCATTTTAGAATCCTGAGTTTCAACATCATATTCACCTATCCATACGAACTTGGTCTCGTACAAGGTTCTAGCGGTGCCTGTTTCGCCATCGGCCTGGTCTTAGGTCCAGTTGTAGGTTCGTTCCATCTCATTTTATGTGGGCTTAAGTACATTTAAAGGCAATGACCCTAACACGCGGTCTAGGGGGTGCTTTTGCTGTAAACAACCATGCTACCTGGCGATGGGTAAGTGTGTAACATCACCTAACGGATAGACAAGAAAATTAACACCACCAGGCGTTTTATCTAGTGATACCACTCTGCGTCATCAGCTTAGTCCTCCAAGCACTCTTCTTTCCTCGCTATCGTATGCCGACCAACAAGTCAGTATGGACAAACATCAAGGGAGTAGACTGGATAGGCAATATCCTTCACATAGGAGTGTGTCTCTTGTTCCCAATCAGCTGCATGTTCCTTGGATCGACAGAGACTTTGGGTATCAACGCCGCCATCGCCACCTGGGTCATTTTCACTATTGTCATGATCACATACGTGTTACAGCAAGCATATCACATCGGTACCACGACCGAGAACCGCTTGTTGTCCCCCTTTTCGATCCTCGAAAACCGAACCGTGCTGCTCGCGTGGATATGCACAATATGCGGGGCCACCTCCTACGGAACCATCCTGAACTACCTACCCATCTACTTCGCTTTCAACCGCGGCCTAAGTCCGCTTGCCGCAGCGGTCCGGCTGTTGCCCTTCATCGGCGTCTTCATCTTCACCATAATTCTATGCGGTGGTCTACTCCCCGCTGTCCGCTTCTACAAGCCCTTCTTCATCGCCGGCTCGGCCTTACTACTTATCGGCGGCGGTTTATTACAAACTCTCAACACCGGCACATCTCAGGCGGCGGTCATGGGTTTCGAGGTAGTTGTTGCCGCCGGGCTCGGTATTCTTTGGCAATTGGCGGTGCCGGTGTGTTCGACCTTCCTCCATGACACCGAAGACCGCTTAAACCTGGCTCTTCTCAGCAACATGGCGACATTGGGCGGTATCGCCGTTGCGTTATCCATTGCCGGGATGGTGTACCAGGGTACGGGCTTCCAGTCTCTAAAAGATGCCCTCAGCGACAGGGGATTCTCGGACATAGACATTCGGGAACTCCTCGCGGGGGTCGACTCGCCGGTCCTAGCTAATGGTGACCCGGAGATCCTGCGATTAACTTTGGAAGCCATTACCGAGGCAATCAAGGATTGCTTTTCGATAATGATCGCTAGCGGTGGTCTCTCGCTCCTGGCGGCGTGCAGCATGAAGTGGGAGGCCTTGGAATTCAAGAAGCCGGGTTCATAGGAAGAATTTGGAGAATTGGAGAATGACAACCGGATTTACCATCAAAGATCTGATGGTGATGTTCCGCTAGATGACTTGATCATACAAGGCGAGGCCACGGCTCGCGAATCGGAACAACACGTCATGACATGCCCCCAAAATAAGAGATAATAGGTACCTGACATCCTATTTTGCAACTGCGCAGCCTTTGGAGTCATACGGTTAGACAGGTATTTTTAGACCTAACGTGGTTCTCGATATGTTTGATGATATTTGCTGTGCACGAACGAAGAGACAACGATGTTACGCATGGACATGCTGAGCACACGATAAACCTCTTAATCAGAACATGACCTGGTTTAGAGATCCATACACAGGTAATATATGTTTGCTTAAAGACTCTTCAATCTCTCTCCCAATACCATTGCCTCAGTAATCTTGAGCGATCAACTTTCTGTACCCGTAGCTTTCGACATATGATAACATGCAGAGAAATCCACTGAATAAGACACATATAAGAACTGCTCGCTATGCATTCCCAAAGTTAATTAAATATATTTGTATAAGAAAATTACATCGGCCTATTGCATAGGAATCGTATCTCCGTCTACCCAGGTAGAATCTGTGAGTCGCTTCTCGCGGATCACACCTTGATACTGGTAGTAACATCGCCGCATATCCATCTGTTCAGCCAGAAATACCTGCGAGGGGTCGTCACCCACCTGCTCTGTTAGACACGCAATATCCGTGCCCGCGTCGGCGTCGCCCACTTCTTGTGGCCCCTGCCATCCGTTGTCGTCATCCTGCCACACCGTCTGGATCTTATTGCTGTCGTCCTGATACAAAATCCACGTGTTTGTGGAATTAGTGTTAGCCCGTCCTATCGCGAGCGCTGTAATAGCTGTGCCGGCGGGAATCGACACGTGGGGAGGGCCTCCTATATAGACGTCAGCATACGAAATATCCAAAGTACACGTCCATTGCTAATATTATACGTACCAGAGTCCCAAGATATCCCTGTATCAACGCCGCCAAACGAGAAGATAGACAACCGGCCGTCCTGATCACGATACGCGACCCCAGCGGCGTAGGGCGCCTTGAATTCCTTCACCACCGGCACCACAGCAATCCCCGTGCCATTATCAGCAATCGGCACTATCTGCGGGTTAAACCACCCCTGCAGGGTATCGTTAAAGTAGCCCCTGCCCCAAGAATCATAGACCTGGCGATGGAACGTCGCATTAGGGTTCTGATAGATAATGTATGGCCAGTACGCGGCCATCCTCGAGCTCTTCCCGACCGTAAAAGCCGGCCTGTCAGTATTGACGCTATCGGTCTTGGGAACGGTCTCGTCCTCGCCGAAGTTCAGGCCCCGGAACGTGGACGACGGATCTAGGTAATAGACCTGGAATTGGGGGTATCGCAGGAACAGGGTCGCGGCGATGGGCGTACCTGGCTTCGCGTTGATGCTGTCGAAGACGAGTGGAGTCGACCATGATGCGCTCGTGCTCGTGTACCGCGATGTGCGGATCTTGTTGTCGCCACCCTGCCAGAAGAGCCGCGATGTAAAGCCGTTGCCTGTTATCCGCCGACCCGTCACCGAGAGCTTTGTGTTGGCTCGCACGGCTGTTGTGTTCACCTGCGGAGTTGAGCTGCTACTCGGCGAAGAGGAAGATGAAGATGTCGAATCTGATGCTGAACTGGGAGGTCTATCCGACTGTTGTGCATTATTTGACGCTTTACTTCCCACCACGCCGCCGACTACTGCGCCTATTATCACTGCCACCGCTATTATGACTCCGATTAAAATAAATAGTTTCTTTCTCGAACGGTCTCCCCCCTCTACTGGTGATGATGGTAATTCTTTCCCCTCAGGATTGTAAACACTGTAGGGCGTTTGCTCTGGATAAGATACCGGGATGGGATATCGGTCATTCGACGTGGGAATAACCTCTGGGTCGCTGGCTGGCGCGAGCTCGAGTCCGGGCTGCGAGTCTCTTCGACTCAGACGACCACTCATGTTATATGTATATAAGATGATAAATTAACTTGGTAATTGCCATGGGCACAAAGAAAGCAGACCGAGAAGGTCGTCACGTACGACTTGGAACTGAAGACTCAAGCCATGAACGACTCTAGTATTACGTCTAAGTGAGAGAATGTAGGGAGCGGATCCTGTATCATCACAAAATGTAGAAAAGGTGTTGAAGAGCAAACAACCCCACGGGCACACACGATGGATCTGAGCGGTGACACTACATGCTGTACAACTGACACCGTTGAAGAAAAAAGGCACAGCCCTGTGAGGATCACACTAAAACGGCGACGTCAATGTAGAGTTGGCCAATTGTAACATGATATGGTCGTCTATGTGTAGGGGGCATCGTGCACGTTTTCGAAGTAAGGGTGCGGCGTAGCAGTCAATTGCCCAATCAGAGTCCTGTGTTTGCCGTGCGGCGGTTCAGCTCTTGTGTAATTCCACCCTGACCCCTGATCCTTGATTGCTGTTTTCCGCTCTAGGGAGACTGGAAATTGAAAGTTTAGAGATGATTATTAAGAACTATCCTCAATCAAGTTAAAGCTACCATCTTAGAGCACGGCACAGCAAACATATATGAATCTTGATGCCATTTCTGTTGAGCTCGGATTTGTCACTCCCTTCCGTAAGCGAAGGAGAAATAGAGCCAAGAAAGCTAGGTACCGCGCTTATTAAAGGCCTGACGAGACCCAACGTCGAAATGGCCAAGACAACTTGAGAAGGCTGCAATTATGCGATATGGAATATCCTTAACATGTTTCAGTATAATATACATGATATTTGGTGTTACCGAGCCTAGGAGCCCGACTATGAAGATCTTGCAAAAAGGAAGTTGTTCGACACCCGTTCAAACGCTTCAAGTGTCGTAGCGAAGTACCCTGCAGAAGGCATACATGCCATCTCTGTCAGCGCTTTAAAGATAGGAGAGGAAAAGAAACAATAAAGGAGAATAACCGAAGCCCCCAAATGACAGGATGCTAGTCCAGTCGTAAACCGACCTTGGATCATCTCTGCGGCTATGGGACCAATCACTTAGGTTAAGAAAGGTACCAGTCCTAAAAGATCTTACGTAAGACTCGACAGCTTACCATCTTAATACAGCCAAAAAGGACCACCATTTCGTAGCTAGAAAAATAAGGCGGAAGTCACCGAGTCAGGGGGAATAAAGGGACAATAAATCGTACCTAGGTGATAATATAAACGCTTTATCTGAAAAATTGCTGAGCGGGGAATTGTCTGAGGGGCGTAGGCATCCTCGAGCTACTTACAAAGCTCATTCTAGCCAAATATAGGTAAACACGAATCATAAGTTGTAACGAACTCTTAACCACGACAAGAGATTATTTCAGGGGCAATACCAATTTTGCATATAAATTTCCTCTCTGTTCCTAGGTGTTCTACAGTCCTAAGTAAAAAGGGGCAGATTGCTTACCACAAGCGGGTGGCGTGGGATCTCAAGACTTCTCATCCGCGGGTTGTCTATAGCCAATGAGACAGGAACGCGTGCTTCAGTAAGTGGTCGAATCCATAGATCAAAGGGGCCATTTCGTATTTTAGGTCTGGAGTAGTAAAGGGATCTCGGCGACCTCGGAATGTGGACACAGCCTCACATCATATAAGGATCAAAGCCTTCGATTATCTCACGTACCGTAATGCGGTTATCAAGACGGGTAACTGTGGAAATGCGGCGGAGTATTCCATCTCGCCGACGGCGGACGAGGAGGTCATTACGAGTCACCATCGAGAAGCCATTCAAAGCCACGTCATACTTTAACACACAAATCTGAAGACCGTGAAAGAAGTTGCCCATCCATTTTGTCAAATTGTAAAGTAGCAGATATATACCGAATTCTAATTAGAGAAGGGGTATCCGTGGTCTCGATTCCCGGCATTTGTAACATCAATATACCGTTATACACCGTGTGTCCAGAATTCAGCAACTCATGTGCGCGAGTGGTATCATCAATCATCAGTGCCGTGACACGTGAACACCCTCCAAAACGCCTGAATGTAAGGAAATCTAGGGAAACATAACCCAATCATAATGTGATTTAGAGATTAAAGTTTTGGGTAAACCGATCATCTGCCCCTATACTCCGGTTTCCTTGCCATGTTGACCACTGGTGGAGGGCCCTCGTCGTCCATGGGATAGGGCGGAATAGGGGCCGTAGGACGTCGTCCAGAGGCGAACTGTTTCTCGGGTAGCGGCGTCTTCGGGGGCAGTGGAGGTGGTTCGATTCGATGCGGTTGGTATGGTTGTATCATGGGCTGTGCAATGGGTTCCCTTTGTTGTCTTCGCGGATACTCGTCGGCTCCCGTGATCGCAATCTTATCGGCACCAGCAGCATGCCGATATTGTTCTGGTGTAGGCGCCGTCACCACGAGACGGTCAGGCTCATCAATGGGAGGTCGGGCTGCCGGTGATAATGTAGGTGGAGACGGTACTGGACGCGCGGCCGTTTGAGGTGGAGAAGAGTGGCTAGTAGGGGGTCGAACGCGATCCCCCGAACTTCGAGACGATGGCGGGTTTCCAGATCCAGGGAGTGATAGATGGTCTATGCCGGACTCGTATGATTGTCGGCTCGGAGGACTATTTCGGACCGGGAATGACGAAGGAAAGTCGCCTGGAAGCTCAACCGCTAACGGAGCGCTTATGGAGTTCATAACCGGACCAGAGACAATTTCTGGTACGTTGGCGCGTTTCTCGTACCTCAGCTTAGCCCTATGTATCTTGGCCAGTTTCGTCGAAGATTCTTGCACCATTTTCTGCTCTGCATCTCTCGCAAGATATCTTTTCGTGCCCGTGCTGATTTCGCCTAATCGATCCCATTCGTTCATCGCAAACTCACCAACGCCTATCTCGACATTGAATCGGTAGTAGTTTTCAATATTGACGCCCCGTTTCATCAGAAGCTCCTTTTGCATGCGCTCATGGATTGCTTCACAACCTTCCACTTTGGCGACTAATTTCCTTCTCGCCTCTGCATACTCGCCCATGAAGCCTTCATACCAGACATGCTGGTTTTGATCTGTGCCCTTAGGTCGTTTCCCTGTTCCCACGCTTATAAACACGCCTACTTCACGCCCTGGCCATTCATTAACTGTAGCCTCATCAAGAGCATAAGGAGATGGATTAAACGTCCCAGCTCCGTCGTCATGGAAGACAGTCTGGCCGATTTTGATCGGCTTGAATGCTAGACCGATCGCGCATGTTGCGCGACCGGCTTCCCAAATCTTGCAGTCATATTCCGGAGCAGGCTCTTTTCTCGAGTCGTATGATCGCAAAAGCGCGGGAGCGCCGCCTCTAGAAGTTCCTTTATACATAGCTGTCACCGCGCTGTAAAAATGTCAGTGATTAAAGCTGTTAGAAAATTAGGTATAGGTAGTGATAAAGCTTACGTCTTCGTTCTGTTTTCTCTCGTGTCGTATAATTGCGCATCAGGGTTGCCCCATCCGCCGCGAAACACCGGTCGGGTTTGGCTTGATGGACTGCGGGCACTGAAGCTAATCGTACTCGCGTTGCTCTGGTGTCGCCGCGGGATGCCGCTCGAGGCAGCGCTAGAGCGCGATACGGCTGACAATGGGCTAAAAACATCTAATGCTACCCCATCGTTTCCTTCCTCGTCAGAAACGGTATGTTCCCTTACAGCTTCCTTGATGGCGCGCTCGAGCATCGAGGCCTTGAATAATGTCGAGCGATAGGGTATCCCTGCAATAGTTTTATCGGTCTCGAAGACCATCCTGGTCATGCGAACATATAATTCCTTGCATGTTTCTAAATCGAGTCTAAGTCTCCCTAGCATCAAGGCAATCAAGCCACCGGTACCGGTTCCAACTATCAGGTCGAAATGATCGCATGGTTTCGGGATCTGGTCTCGTCGCGGTGCTTTTCCTTCGATCTCGACGTATGTTCGGAGCATCAGTTCCTGTATAATGATGAACATGGAATAACCACGAACTCCTCCACCATCTATATTGGCGCGAAACGTTAATATTAGTGTCCGAAGCAAAAGAATATAGAGTTGGCGGGGTAGATTCACATACCTAAACTTAGTATCCTTAACGGAGGACCCTTAGTGGTGTCCTTCCTCTTCAGATGTCCCTCCGAATCCATCTGTTCGTCGCGCGGGTGTAACTAGTTCAGATTTCTAGATTCGTTGGCAATAAATAACAAGTTGAGGCCGAGAAAAGGATAGAAAAATGCGTCGAGATAGGCCCCGCTGCGTCCGCTACCCTCGTCCGGTGACGACGTCAGATTTGACTAGGTTGTTTATCCGAATTGAGTGTGACCACCACCGGCAACAGCTGGAAAACGGATGGAACTAAGTTGAAAGAATAGAACCTAGATGTCGATATAATAATCGCGAAAGTCGGAATCGCAAAGAATTGAATTGTTTATTCTAATAGCATGAGTCAAGAGGTATCAAAGCATAAAACTTGGACAAGCGCTTACGACCTGACTTTGTCGATGGTGATTGTAAGATCGCTGTTGAAGGCAAGTCTTTTGTGTGGCTGAGCACTTGGCAAAGATCGAGTCACGAAAAGACGTCACATATACTTTGACGAACATAGCGGACCTCTTAGATTTGTTCTATTCTTGATAGGTACCCACTACATGAACCTTCGAAAGGCACCGTTCCTGAAGCATGGACCGCCGGGGGGTTGTTTATGACCTATTATCCAGCGCTAGAGAATCGAGCCTAAAACAAAGTTGGAAAACCACGTGCCTCGTCACGAATTCTGTTCAATCAAGAGTTATTCGAAAGGAATGCAAAATAAATATATCTAATCGATAGGTGATCAGTATGCGGAAATTTCTAGTGTTTGGTGTTCATGATCACCAATTCCAATCGAGATCTCACAGAATCTACCCGTCCTAAGTAGATGAAGATGCACGTCATTCTCGAATACGTACGTATTTAGTATGTATGTAGATGTCGTAGATACTGGCAGCCTGGAAACATCGATCCGGCGGCGAAATCATGCATGATGCCCACAACTTCAGCTTCGGTTGCCTCTTGTTCGATTACCAAACCAATGTGTCCAATGGGTTCTTATAGCCAATTGGCTTACAGTATACACAGGACCTGAAGAATCGTGGCGGTGCAGGCTTTCTCATTGGTAAGAACTATTACCTAGATAAGGGGTCCAGGTGAAGAACAAAGTAGATCGCATCGCCACGCCGTTTTATCCGTTATGTCGACTTTCGCCCATTTCGTTTTCCGATGGGGCTGCCGATACCCGACGCTCATCCGTAACTCCGTAATTTGGATATGTATGAGCTCGTACGAAGCCCTCCCTTGTGTATAATCAAGTTTGTCTACGAAGATAAAGTGTCGTTGGTGATCTGTTACGCCGCTTTTTGTTTGTCACGATGGAGCAACTCGAAGATATTATCAGCTGACCACATTCTAGAACCATTTTACCTTACGAATGATTGGACCATCAACGCTCATGTACATATGAGATCAGGATCAAAGCATCCGGGCAGGGATAGATCAGGGATATTTACCAATGACGTTTTGAGAATTGAATAAGAGCAGTTGATCCATGCAATTTGGGACGTAATAATTTCCAAGGCGGATTCATTGTAACTTCGCAGGATCTTGACCACTCCTAATGTGTTAAGCGACATAAATATCTGAGAGCTTGAATCGACTTCCTTTTATGTCTTCACTTTATAGAACAACCGACAAGGTCCTCGGAGATAGCGTCCAAATTCACCGGAACAATTCATCTGCTTCTAATGGAGCGACTGGAAGCTCAATACATGTGCATCCGGCCGAATTTGTAAAGTGTACCTATGCACCTAGCTGCCTAGGTAGCATAGGTGTTGAGCATGGTCTGCGGATCTCTCACAACCACAGTGAAATCGGATCGACGATCGGGTCATACGTGCGCTCTCGGCCGAGTCCAAACTGCACATGAGCATAGGTCGTATTTGGGTCCCCTATCCATGGTTGTATCCTGCTACAAGCCTGAGACTTCAAGAATAATAGTCTGAGTGCTCGATCATGTAGTGGACAAATTCATCGTGAATATGGAGCTTGAAATATTCTTTAAAATGTAGTAGAACGCCGACGTCCGAGATAATGAAGATGTCTATGTTGGGCTATTAAAATGTCTAGCCCAACTCGAGCTAACCGTCAAGTGCCGGGCGGGTGAAAACAGCCCACCGTATTTTCGAAACGTGTGAGACGCACCCAATAACATTCCAGGTGTCGCACGGAGTAACTTATAGCGGCTCGCAAAATCGAGAATGCCAAGTATTGCTAGCTTACCACGATATCACAACATATCATCCGTTTTCAAACTTCAAAATAGCTCCTTAGTGAGAATGACGATTATGTAGTGTGTTGATAGTAGAACGGATTCTTGAGGACTCACCCGACTTCACGGTATGCATACCTACCTGTCTCGAACCTCTTCCCATTTCACAGGCCGTTGGCAAAGTCTGGTGAGTCTTGGTTAGATTTATCCCAGGATACACGTGATCGGAAGAGATTGGGCATTCCAATGCCAACCAAGAAGAGATTATACTGGTTTCTTCCGACTTTGTGTTAAATGCACTCTGTGTTTTGGGTTTATATTGTTTGTTGTCTTGTGTACGGTTGTATAGAGATAGCGATCTTGGAATACAATTAATAATTCGTCCTTAATTCCGGATTTGGTCTTAGCATTAGTCGGTGACACCGGGGACAAAACGTAAGGCTGTTGGCTACCGTAGTAGCGTATAGTAGATGGTTACAGAATGCTACCTACCTACGTGCTGTTTTAGAACTAACGGGGGATGCAACTAGCATCGGGGGCTGGCGCGTATTTTGCATTCTGGCGTGAGTAGGACCTGAAGGATTCAATCTGTGCGACGTCGCGTCGTAGCGTTCCCGCACCTCTCATTGTCTGATGTCCACTCGTAGCCTAATGTCCCTTTCATAATCCTTCCACGTGGACAGTAGATTGGCCTAGCCCTCGTGTCGGTGCGGCTGAGTGATGAATAATTAGGTGGCAACTATGACTCCCAACTGGATGAACAATCGGTTACATACGGAGTAACACCGACAGGGCCGATATCATCTCAAAGACGCCGCGTCTCATGGCCCGCAAACTGTAATCCCGAACCGCAAGCGTCCGGCCGGACCCATCTAGCTCTACGATTAGCGTGTTCGAATATTTCACCCCCTTCATATACGGCTCGGCTCCGAGTACATGGAAATGTAGCTCATGATGAACAAGAATGTCTATTTTACGAGCGGGAAGAAGAAGAAGAAAATTTCTCGGCTTAGGTGAGGGATTCATCCTACAGGTATACATATTATCAAAAAAAAATATTACTGGGATGTTCTAGGCTAATATTGGTGTAAAAGGCCCGCTGCATTGTGTAACCGAGTGTTATTACGAACTGACTCCTCATTATTATGATTCGTGTACAGTCAGACAATTAAACTAGCTTTGATCAGTTACATTAGGTCGCGCTCATTACAGAAAAGAAGCATAAAATAAAATTTGGTGTATCTCTAATGCCTGCTAGTATAGTAACGTAAAACAGCTAGTTGGTGGCATGTAACATGGAAAAATCGAAAAAGCTGATGGTGATGGATCTTCAGATTGGGGAACAATGGAGACAATGAAAAATTGGGAAACCTCCATGAATTACCCCGAGGCTTTCCCCAGGAGGGGCCGGGGTCCCTAGCTCATCCCCCAAGTTCTATTCGGCCCGTGGTGGAGATGCATAAATGGAGAGGAGGGAATAGGCGTCAATACTAGCTTCCTTTTCATAGGCCACTGACATCATCCCACTATCATGTGCAGGTGAGTACCGAAGCCCATCATAATCGTAATATTCAGTTATTCTTGAAGCACCTTCCTGTATCTAATTGTGGGAAGGTAGGTACCGAGACAAATTTTCGACAGCGAGTGTTGAATATCACTGATACATTGAATCTAATCGAGACAACCACATCAACTTTTTTTTTTTAATCTTTACCCCAGAATTCAGAATTCTGGGGAGGGTAATGTTGCCGATCAGATATGGTTGCATCCAAACATGGAATTGATGGTCCCTCGCATCCAACAGCTGGCAAAAGAACGTTCTGACTTCGTCGTTTCGTCGCCCGCCGATCGCCTAGCCTTGATCAGGCGAGCTGCTATGGTTTGCGCGAGAACGATTAAGACCAAAACCAAAACCAAAACCTCGGGATACTGTTGGCCCATTGTAGAGCCTAAGACATCTGCACCCATGCGCTTCTCTCACCTCCAATTGAGCATTCCAGTAGCCAATAAGCACTATTGTTCGCAGCCAGCTCTCTCGTAGATTGGCCTGTTACCCGCATATGGCACGACAATGAATGCTAGCATGCATGTGACCTCCAGAAATTTGTGGACAAGTCCCACAGCCCTGGGAAAGTCCACCGCTTCTACCTACATTTCAGTACACGTACGAGCTTCGGGCAATGTGGCAGATGGGGGATTAGCCCAGCATGCCCCCGGACAAGGATAGTTGGTTGCTTGCCCATGCTTTCCCATGCTTTCCCTCTAGCATTCCTGATTCCCCTTGTTCTCGTGACGGGCTATCCGCGCTCACAGCTTAGCTGTTCTGGCTCGATGGGTCTACGTCGATTGCCTCAAAACGTTAATTCACCGTGAGCCGAGCTTAGGTGGACCTATCCAATCCAAGGATCAAGAAATCCGGGGATCCGCATTATACATACTACCTATGATACTTTTTGTACATGCTCCCGGATACATACCTACGTACATTCGTATACGGTACATGTACCTTCCATCGGGAAGCTTTCAAGCCATGCTTGTTGGAAAAGTCTGGTGCTCCTTCACCACATTGCGGGCTGCAATCTCACCCCGGACAGAGCGCCACAGAAAGCATGTAGGTCCAATGACCAATCTGCTTTGTTGCTAGCATCGAAAGGACTAGGATCCTGGGAAACTTTTTCACCACATGTATCCTGGCCACCCCATCGAAGCAGCCATTTTGCATATAATAATGGATCGTCCTCTTCTTTCATCTTTCAGTCCTACCTCCCAATTATTGCACCTTTTCTGCAGCTCATCTCCCGCACCTTAGCACCTAGTCCCCTCTAAGTGTCGCTAATAGACCACGCGGGGTCTCAGACAACATGAAGCAGTTTGGCAATATTTATCTCATCGCGGCCACGTCCGTTATAGGTAAGCTGGCCTACTTGCTACTCTTCTATGTGTAGCCTCGTGGTCGTCGTCGATACCGTAAAATACTAATTCTATAGCTAGGTGGCGCGCTCTTTGGCTTCGATATCTCATCTATGAGTGCCATCATCTCTACTAGTCCATACAAATGTCAATTTAACCAGCAAGTTAGTTCGCCCGGGTCCAAAAGTTCTTCGCTTAGTATCATGGCCGTACTGACAATAATAGGGTAACAACCCGGAAACTGGCCAGTGTCAGGGTCCCGATGATGTTGTACAGGGCGGAATCACTGCTTCCATGCCTGGAGGTTCCTGGCTTGGCGCTCTGTTTTCTGGTATTATTACCGATATGTTCGGTCGAAAGACGTCTATCCAGATTGGCGCTATCATTTGGTATGCACACCGCAACATTGGTTCAACTAAATCCGAAATTGATCTAATATTGAATTCTGCAGGATAATCGGCTCTATCATTGTTTGCGCCTCCCAGAATATCCCTATGCTAATTGTCGGTCGTATCATCAACGGTTTCAGTGTCGGTATCTGCTCTGCTCAGGTCCCTGTCTACATTTCCGAGCTGTCGCCGCCATCTAAGAGAGGTCGATTTATTGGTATGCAACAATGGGCGATCACCTGGGGTATTGCAATCATGTTCTTTATTTGCTACGGCTCTCACTTCATCAATGGAACGGCGGCTTTCCGTCTTCCATGGGGTTTGCAAATGATCCCGGCTATCCTGCTCTTCTTCGGTTTAATGGTCCTACCCGAGTCACCCCGTTGGTTGGCGAAGCACGATCGTTGGGAGGAAGCCAAGGACGTGCTCGTCCTAGTCCATGGCAAAGGCGACCCCCACTCTCAACTAGTCGCGAGGGAGATGGCAGAAATCAAGGAAGTGGTCGATTTCGAGCGTGCCAATGCCGATGTGTCCTACTTCGAATTGTTCCGACCTAAGATGATCAACCGAACTCACATCGGTCTCTTCACACAAATCTGGTCCCAGCTCACTGGTATGAACGTCATGATGTACTACATCTCCTACATCTTCACGATGACAGGTTCAGGCGATGATGTGCTACTTCCCAGCGGTATCCAGTTCATTATCAACGTCGTTATGACAGTTCCTGCTCTTATCTGGCTTGACAGATGGGGTCGCCGATGGCCCCTGCTTGTTGGCGCATTCTTCATGTGCCTCTGGCTCTGCATCAATGCTGGCTTGTTCGCCGTCTACTCGCACCCCCCTGCTCCTCACCAATTCGATACCGCAGCCATTTCGATGGTTATTAGCGGAAGGCCGGCTAAGGCTGTAATTGCTAGCACTTACCTTTTCGTTGCTTCCTACGCGCCAACTTGGGGTCCAGTCTCTTGGACCTACCCAGCCGAACTCTACCCGCTTCGCGTTCGTGGCAAGGCTGTTGCTCTTGCTACATCTGCCAATTGGGCCTTTAACTTTGCTCTCGCATACTTCGTCCCGCCTTCATTCGCGAACATCACTTGGAAGACCTACGTCCTATTTGCAGTCTTCTGCTTTGCCATGTTCTGGCATACGTTCTTCCTCTTCCCTGAGACCGCCAACAAGACTCTTGAGGAGGTCGCGGCTATCTTCGAGGACGATGGCCCCGGCTCTATCAAGTATATTGGTATCCCAGCCTGGAAGACGCACAACGACCGTTCCATCATTAAACTTGAGCGCAATCTTGTTAGCTCTGAGGAAAAGATTGGAATTGAGCACAGCACTTCAGCGAAAGCTTAGACTTTTTTGAAGAAGAGTTCAGCCTCACGAGCGCAATTGGGATGTAGTGGTTGGAAAGTGGTTTTTGGCGCTGGTGTATTCTAGGACTCCCTTGCTTAATGGGAAGTAGACTTCTGGGAACGGAAAAAAGGGTGGGTTTTCAGGAGAGAGGAGGAGAGAAGAGAAGAGTGTCGATAGGAGATCCTAGGACATAAATTTCATTACACAGGAGTTAGTGCTGGGCAAGTAAATAGCTTGCCGTATTATACCCGAAACGAATACATGGAAATTCTCAACTAACATATCTATGAGTTCTCGCCTGGATTTGAATTGTATGAAGTTAATGTGGATCCTTGATGAGAATAGTGTGTAGAGAGGATTACGAACAACATTGCCTAGATTTTCTACATCTGTACTCATCCTTGTATACGGGAGTGCTTTGTTTCAAATTAATATGATAAGGGAGATGTGTATTTGCAATCGTTTACAAATTCGTATCTACCTGCAGAGACTGAGTCTGTCTACGGAACATGCAAATCCGACCAATGAAAATGCTCCGCCACAAAGGTGTCGCGTAGTAGCTGGCTCGGCTGGGCTCTTACTAAAGACAACCAAATGGAAGGCTGTTTCTTTAGTAATTGATTGGACCCTGGGGTGTGAATAACTCGTTTATGTGTATAGAGAGTAATGGCGCTTATTATTATGCGGATTATACGAAATAGCGGGGCTCAATCCAACCAGAAACCTTAGCTGGGCTGCCTAGAATGCTACGCCTCCCAAAGTTAGAGTAGGTTGGTTTTGGTTTTGCTCCCCGATAACTGGCCTATGCATATAACGAAGCCGCTTGGCGTTCCAGAGGACCACATGAGGATTAGTTTTAGTGAGGCCTAGCGAGACGATACCCCCCGAATCAGGCTGGATGCGTGGGCAAGGCTGATTCTCTTCCATCATTCCCTCTTTCTCCATCCCGCTCTTCATGACCTTTTTCCGGCACCATTGGCGTTCTTATCATCATAGTGTAAATGACTTCGAATTGTTGATTTATTGTGATTTTCTTTGTCGTTACAATCCCCCCGGAGAGCTCCCTTCGCCTTCTACCGCCAATTGACGTCCGATGGATCAGCCGGCGGCAAAGAAAAGAAGGCTGGCTCCTAAGATTGAGGCTCAAGCCAGTCCTCCTCATCCGCCGCCATTCCCTCATGATGCTGTAGGTATATTCAATTGATGTGACGTCGAGTATTGGTCTCACATCCATAGGCCCAACCCGCGCAACATTACCAGGTCCAGGAGGTACCTCCGCCTCCCCCAGAGAGACATGAATTTGAATCGTTTGCAAGACATCTGCAAGATGCCGCCATGCTTATAGATCGACAAACCAAAAAATCGCCCTATACAGAGACGTATGTTCTTATTCTACGTTGGGAAGACGACAATGCCATCGAACACGAGCTGGCCGCTCTCGACCAGGTCCTCCGCGAACAATATAATTACCGCACCGAACGTTTCAATATACCCACCATTGCCAATCCTAGCCTCAAGCTAGGTGTTCGCATGGCATCCTTTCTCGAAAACGCGGCGCCCGATCATCAGTTGATAATATACTATGGAGGATATGGCTATGTCGGCGTGGATAATCAACTCTATTGGGCAAGGTAGGTTGCCTTCCGCTAATATGGGAGACTCTCTGACACGTCATCAGCGAGACAGTAAAGGATTCGAGACTGAAATGGAGCGGATTTCGCTGTCTCTTTGAGGAAGCGCAATCTGATATTCTCCTACTTCTTGATACCTGTGCCATAAAGGAACAACCGATTCTCGACAGTAGTAGTGTCAAGCAAGTCATTGCAGCGAGTATACCCGAACATTATTCCCGGGATCATAACTTACGATCTTTTACATCCCATATTACCGACACATTAGCCAAATTCAGTGGCAGAAGGTCTTTTACAGCCGAACATTTATACCATGAAGTTGCGATCCAAAGACACCAAGAGTTGGTACAGGCATCAGGGTTAACAAATGGAGCGAGCAAAAGTATGCCATTTACTGAAAAGTTACCAGTACTATACACTATGAGCTCTGGCAAGAGTCAAAGCGTCTCTTTATATCCTCCACCTTCAAGCGTTGATGCACAATTGCGGTCTCCGCGGGCAGGGATAGATGGGGATGCCCAGCTCCTAAGGACGTCCCAGGAAGATCCTATTATCCACCCAAAAGCTGTGGTGGGCTTGACCTTCGATGAACCAAGAGTCTTGGTCTGTACAACGTTCGTTGGCGATGCTAGCCCAGACATGTCTTCTTTCAACCACTGGCTTCACAACACCCCTGCTACTGCCTCGAAAATTGCTGTTGAGGGCATGTTTCTAGGCCCGCCTACAATGCTTCTCATATCAATGCCTATCAGCGTCTGGAATGTTGTGCAGCACGATAAGGTCTGTTGCTTCCTAGGGTATGTAAGCTCGCACAACATGACACACCTTTATAATCGATTAGTTGGATCCATTTCTATCAACAAGGCGTCGGCGAAGGATATAGAAGATAGTCGGATGCTCCTCGAGGCCAGAGAGATAGCCGCGAGTACGCCGATCGTCCGTCGACATGAGCTTCCTACCCATGCCCAATTACGACCTGAAACACCAGTTCGCCCAGAGAGTATGGGAGGAAGACTCGATTCAATGAACTTGCCCCAACCCTCAACTACTCCTAATATGTCATATGCCAGCTCGACGCCTGGAACCGTCATACCCAATAAGAATGAAGTCGAAGATTCTGCTGAAATGCAGGAAGCTGCTGAACAGCTCAAAGCCCTTAGCCATGTTCGGCATCTAAGTAGTGACAACATTCCTGCTACCCACCCGCAGCCAACCCCCCCAGAAAGCACGGTAGTTACTAGGCATGAGGATATTTCATCTCATGAAGCAAATGAATCTGGGGCGGATGAGACTTCGTATAATACTGAATTTACGCCGACACCAGCACGGCCTAAGCAACAGCGTCGATCACTTCAAAAACAAGCACCGAAGCAAGAAACTCGCTGTAATCACTGCAGCCATGCTCCGTTCAAGGATTATTCTTCATTACGTAAACATATTGCCGCTGCTCATACCCGACCTTTCCCTTGTGCCTTCGCGTTTGCTGGTTGCACAAGCACGTTTGGATCTAAAAATGAATGGAAGAGACATATCGCCTCGCAGCATTTATGTCTTCAATATTATCGATGTTCCTCTTGTCCACAGAGCACGGTTGAGGGTAAGGGCAACGAGTTTAATCGCAAAGATCTCTTCACGCAACATCTTCGCCGTATGCATGCCCCTTTTGCAATAAAAAAAGCTATCGCGAAAGGCGATAGCAAATTGCAAGTGGATTGGGAGAATCACGTGAAAGAGATGCAACAGTCATGCCTTGTAACGAGGAGACAACCTCCACAAAGGTCATCTTGCCCCAAGCCAGATTGCGCGAGTGTTTTCGAAGGTCCTACTTCATGGGATGAATGGACTGAGCACGTTGGTAGGCATATGGAAAAAGGCGAAGCAGGACGGCTTGGCGTTGATCGTCTGTTGGCGAAATGGGCCTTGGATGAAGGCATCATTGAGCGTAGAGACGACGGGGAATATCGACTATGTTCCGGGACCAACAATAACACAGAACGAGAGTCCGGTGGCAACCACAACGAATATCAATCGGATGGAAACAAACGAGATCGTGACCGTGACCGAGACCGAGAGCGGGATCGGGACCGGGGTCGAGATAAGGACAGAGACTACGACAGAGACCGAGACCAAGAAGACAGAACAATAATAGCGGCAAGTACGATGGTGGATAAGATGGATGTGGACGAATAACGCCGGCTATATTTGACCTGACACCCAAATCGAAGCATTCACGTATAGGGGGGAAATAGTCGGGGGGGAGTATCAGGGATCGGGGAAAATAGTAGTGCCTTGAGAGGCATAAGGGTGGCAAGCTGGTTTACTTACGAATTTCCTTCTATTGTTCAAACGGATGTATCCCCGACACTAGATGATACGTGGCACGATTCACCTAACGTTTCCCATTTTGGTTGCAGCGCAAAAGCTATAGGAACGACTGTACGACTATATACCACTTTCGAGCATGCAATCTTGCAGATGCAATTGTTCCCATCTGGTCGGCTGTTTGCTTATTTGGCATAGAGATAGGACGGGGGTGAAGGGAATGAGAGGGACGAAGGAAAGGCGATGGACGAGTTCTGGAAAGGTGCATAATTTGATTCGCTCGGTATATTATTATATAGATCAACTCGATCAACTCGAGAGTTGTACATGCTGTTGTCTGTCTCTCCAGCGACTCTGTTCCAGTCCTTCATCTTAGGCGTCGTTCGGAAGGGCTCCAGTGCCACGGATTAAGTTGGAGTGCTTCACTAAATGATTCAGGTTTCCTGTACACTAAGTAATTTCGCTTTAAATTCACATCTTTCCCCTTCACTAAGCCATGGTCGCTTGGAAGTCTTCGGCGCTTGGAACTTCGTATCCTTAGTGGACTGGAGACTTGCCGTCGTTGCGGAGACCCAGATGGGCAACTTAGTACCAGCGGCACGGGGAGCCTAAGTTAGTAAGATGATTTAGCTGTTACTCGGAGTTCGGATGGATGCTTCAACCCAATGGCTCGATATTAGTCTCAAGAACAAGACCGTTGTCATGAGCTAAAATCGTTACCGCTGTTCCTGTGAGCCTCGGATACATGTGTCTAGTGGGGTGGAAGTCTTGGAGCACATATTCCCAAGCCCATGTCTTTAGCGGTTCGTCTTTGAACTATGCGTCTCCAAGATGTTTAGATTCGGACTTTTCATCCATAGAAGTCACCGTATGAATCCACATATGATTTTAAGGCGGTTCTCTATTTACTTTTCTAACCTAAGAAATATTATACTTCCTCTCCGGACAATTCCATAAATTCGGATCTTTCGGCCAACTAGGACCTAATCTGGAAAATACTATGCAATTTTTTATCAATCAGTTCCTGCGGAGATGAGCCAACCCTGCCGCCCTGGCAAGCTCTCCACATCGTCAACTTAAACACAAAGCAAACAATCTGATAAAAAGGCTGGGTTATATATGGAGTAGGTCGCCCACATTACGCGTTCGTATTGGTTCCAAAGCAAACCACGATGGAGTCGCTGCGGGGGAGCTCTCGTGGCTCGGTGCGGAGACTGCTCGTGGAGAGACTTCTACTTCTGCTTAGTCAGTTGGCCAGTATGGTGCTTTTTCCAAAAGGTCCGGGGAAGCTCCGCAAAAACGCCGCTTGGCAGGAAAAAGAAAATGTCAAGCATCTCGCTCCGCTCATTTCACTATGCAGCTAAGGTCTTACCGCGAGAACGAAGCCAGGATTGATCATTTGGTTAGCCCGTCTTGGAAGACTTTATGGCGGCCGAAGGAACGCCGAAATCAACTCGATCACTTGTCTAATTTCATGACGTCCTGGATCGATGATGGTCCTACAGCCCTATACCGCTCAACTTCAACTACGCTCACCTAGAGTCTTAGTATTTTTTCCTTCGAGTAGAGAGCGCCGATGGCGGAGTTGGGCGGAGTAGGATTAGGGAATGTTGGAGTCTATGCGGGGGTTGGAGATGAAGAACGTTGAAAGTAAACAGATAGAATAGGTAGTCAATCCGTTCACGATGCTACGTTGTATAATTAGAGGATTTGCCTCAGTCAGTATATAAGTTCCAGAACGGGAACAATGCCACCTGAGATTTGTGAACCGTTGAGTCGGGTCACCCAATTTCCACGTGGAGATCGTCGTCTCGCTATTATTTTATCGACCTCTTACACGTGGGGTTGTTCCCGTCGGTGGTACAACTAACACAAGTGCCACCATTAGCTCAATATGGCAAGCCTCTTGATGTTTATGGCAGCGGCTGCTTCCGCTGCCGCTGTCGCGAAAAGAGACTATCCAAGTTACGATGCTCTCGCTTCATGCCCAGGTTACACCGCTTCGAATGTTGTCAAGACGGCGGCGGGGTTGACGGCGGACCTAACGCTAGCCGGCGAGGCTTGCAACGTCTACGGCACCGACTTGAAGGATTTGACACTGGAAGTCTCGTATGATACCGGTACGTAAAGACTCGTGTAAGGTGAACCGTAGGGGTATTACTAACATAGCTCAAGAAACGAGACTCCATGTCAAGATCCAGGATGCCGCCAACAGCGTCTACCAAATCCCCGAGTCCGTTCTCCCTCGACCAGATGCGCAGGGTGTTGAGGAAGCACAGTCCGCGTTAAAATTTGACTACAAAGAAAGTCCATTCTCCTTCACCGTGTCTCGCTCGGACTCGGGAGAAGTCCTCTTCGATACATCGGCTGCCAGCCTAGTATTCGAGTCTCAATACTTGCGTCTGAGGACCAAGTTGCCAGAGAACCCGAGTCTGTACGGTCTCGGCGAGCACTCAGACCCGTTCATGCTTAACACAACTGACTACATCCGAACTTTCTGGTCACAGGATGCATACAGCGTTCCCGAGGGGGCCAATCTATACGGCAACCACCCTGTGTATTATGAGCACCGCGAATCCGGCACCCACGGCGTGTTCTTCCTCAACTCGAACGGCATGGACATCATGATCAACAACACGGCCGAATCCGGACAGTACCTCGAATACAACACGCTCGGCGGAGTGTTCGACTTTTATTTCGTAGCAGGTCCGAGCCCGGTCGAAGTCGCACAGCAGTACGCCGAAATCGTTGGCACACCTGCCATGATGCCCTATTGGGGTTTCGGATTCCACAACTGCCGATACGGATATCAGGACGTTTATGAAGTTGCTGAGGTAGTCTATAACTATAGCCAAGCTGGAATCCCGCTAGAGACTATGTGGACTGATATCGACTACATGTATTATAGAAGGGTGAGTTTTCGTCGCAATGCATAACTTTCCAATTGGCTAATAGCAGTTAGGTATTCTCCCTTGACCCAGAAAGGTTCGCCTTGCACATGATGCGCGAGTTGGTCGACTACCTACACGCGCATAACCAGCATTACGTCCTTATGGTGGACCCTGCCGTGGCCTACCAAGATTTCCCGGCTTCTTTCCAGCGAGGAGTTGATGATAACGTCTTCCTGCTTCGCGGGAACGGTTCCGTATGGAAGGGTGTCGTCTGGCCCGGCGTGACCGCTTTCCCAGACTGGTTCTCGGCAAACATCAGCAAGTACTGGAACAATGAATTCTCCATCTTCTTCTCTCCAGAAGACGGTGTCGACATCGACGCTCTCTGGATCGATATGAACGAGCCATCTAACTTCCCCTGCTACTTCCCTTGTGATAACCCTGATGCAGCCGCCGCTGTAGGATTTCCGCCAGAGCCTCCTCCAGTAAGGTCTCCTCCTCGACCTCTGCCCGGCTTCTCCTGCGACTTCCAGCCCGAGGGAACCGATTGCGCGAAAACCGAGGCAAGGTCGCTAGAGATTCGCGATAGCATGCCCAGGGCCTACTTTAACAACCTTGTCATTTCATCACGCCAGACTGAGGGGCAGCAGAAAGGGCTTCCCGGCCGAGATCTCCTCTACCCCAAGTACGCAATCCACAACAAGGCTGCGAACGAGGATAGCTGGAATGCGGCAGAAGGCGGTATCTCGAATAAGACGGTGAACACCAACGTGATTCACCAAAACGGCCTTGCCATGTACGACACGCACAACTTGTATGGATCTATGATGTCCCTCGCATCTTATGACGCCATGCTTGCGCGTCGTCCTAACGTGCGGCCTATGATCATCACGCGTTCAACGTTTGCCGGCGCTGGTGCTAAGGTAGGCCACTGGCTAGGCGATAACCTATCGACGTGGGACCACTACCGCCTCGCGATCCGAAGCATGATGGCCTTTGCCTCCATCTACCAAGTCCCGATGGTCGGCGCGGACACCTGCGGCTTCGGCGGCAACACGACGGAGCAGCTGTGCGCGCGGTGGGCGGCTCTCGGCGCCTTCTCGCCCTTCTTCCGCGTGCACAACATCATCCAAGCGGACCCGCAGGAGCTGTACCGGTGGAACACCACTGCGGTGGTCGCGCGCAAGTTCATCGACATTCGCTACCGCCTGCTCGACTACATGTACACGGCGCTGCACGCGCAGTCGGTCAACGGCACGCCCATGGTCAACCCGCTCTTCTACCTGTACCCGGGGGACAAGAACACGTTCGCCCTCGACCTGCAGTACTTCCTAGGCCCCGCGCTGCTCGTGGCCCCGTCACGGAGGAGAACAGCACCAGCGTCGACGTGTACCTGCCCGACGACGTCTTCTACGACTTCTATACCCACGAGCAGGTCGTGGGCGAGGGCAAGACCGTTACCGTCGAGAACCAGGAGTGGACGGACCTGCCGCTGTACCTGCGCGGAGGCGTCATTGTGCCGCTGCGCGCTGAGGGTGCGAATACGACGACGGCGCTGCGCTCTAAGCCGTTTGAGATCTTGGTCCCTGTGGGCAAGGACGGGAAAGCGAGTGGCAGCCTATATCTCGATGATGGTGAGAGTATCGAACAGTCTGCGACGAGCCATGTTTCGTTTGAGTATGCGGATGGCCTGCTCAAGATCGACGGCACGTTTGGCTATACGGCAGATGAGCTGAAGATTACCAAGGTTACGGTCTTGGGTGTGGGTGGTAAGGGTGGATGTAGAAAGAGGGAAGCTAAGAACGTTGTTAGTGTGGAGGTAAACAAGCCGCTCACGGAGGCGTTTACTGTTGAAGTTTTAAAGACTCAGGCATAAGGAGAGATAAGTGGAGAGAGCACGAGTTTGGAATAATGGATGATGCCGAACAATATGGGTGTCAGCTTTGAGCATATATATCTCTACTTATTCGTAATGTATATACCTCCTTATGATCTAATCGAGATTATCAACTTACAGTCTGGTCTGTCAACCTATTTCGTCGTAGGAAGGATCCTAATGTTTAGTACCTAATGAGAGGTTACTTTTATCATCACTTAGAACCATGCTATACAAGGATCCCTTAGTTATTAGTAGCTATTCTAACCATCTCTTCGAAGAGTTAGAAGTATTCTGAAGTGTATCATCACATTTAGATCCGTACGAGATGAATAAGGCAAATGATAGGAGCACACTCGTTTCATCGTCTGTTCCTAATTCCCATTAGTAAAGATTTTTGAATATGGTTCGCGTACGGTATTAGTAAGGGGCAACTACTTTCACTTACAATATCATCCTCTATCCGAGTCTGATATAAGTCTACCTACCTCGATCCTCACCAATAACTTGTTAAGCACTCAGGTTCCGTCATCAGGTGCCGAGAATATATAACTTCCGCGCTATCCCCGAAACGACGATGCAGGCACGTACGATACGCCCCGTCAGGGCAAAAGCATTTCCGTCACCGAAAAGGGATTTGGTAGAATCCGTTCCGTCGGTTCTGCATCGTTCAATCAGCTCAGACGAGAATTTTGCTCCCCCATGGGGTTTTGTGCGATATTCCTGGGGAAACCCGGGTTCCTACACCGAAGTAGGTGACACATGAAGCTTGGACTACCGATACCGAAGATGTTTATGGAGGCTATGGACGTTAGCGTGACTTTAATTCAGACTCCTTATTGTCTATTGGATGAAGTGGAATTACATATGTAAGGTACTTGCTTGAACTTGAGGGTAGGTTGTTGCATATACGTGTCGTAGATTGTGTTGGAGTGACAACATCTAAGATTAGTACAGTGATGACACAAGGAGGATAGATATGTAAAAAGGAAATTTCAGATGAAAAGACCACGTTCCTTCTACCTTCAATGTTTCCTGTCATTGTGTTTGTCGCGGGTCCAGGTAGGCCCGAGAGGATACCAGAAGTACAACCTTGAACTCAGCAACGAAACTGTCCTACTCTTGAGGTACATGTACTGCATGGAAGCTAATTCTGATACGTTTCTTCACCGATTGATAAATCCCCATTATCACAACAAAACCTGAAGAGAACTTACACTAACCAAGGCTATTGGTGCGATTGGGCCGTCTTTTCCCAGTGTCGCCCATGTGCCATTGACAAACAAATTTCACGGCTGGTGTCTGCAACCACCTTGAGCAGCTCAGGCCTCCTGTTAAAAAGCACCAAACATTCTGTAGAACCCTCGAGGTTCTCAATACAGAAAACACGTCTTTTCTCCCCCACTGTCTTCTTTTCATTTCTCCACTTCCAATTTTCACAATTGGAACAATCAATCCTCGTCCCCAGAATTCACCTGACCACTCAGTCCATCTCGTTGTACCGCGAATCTCGATACAGACAACCAGCCAACATGGATGTCAAATCAGATGTCGATCTCGACATCTCCAATGGCACCTGCTATTACGCTAGCAACAAGAAGGCTGCGAAGGATTACATCCCTTGTGGCAATGTCGCCGCCGGAGTTCATTGGCCATGCTGCATAGCGGGGGACTTTTGCTTGGACAGCTCAGCATGCTGGCGCACTACCCAGAACCCTGAGATCAGTTCGTAAATGCAAATCCATAGACAGGAGTTGCAATAACAATGCTAACGAAGGTTAATAGCTGACATTTTCTACTTATCCGGCTGCACTGACCCGGAGTACAAAGATCCCATGTGCCCGCCCAAGAAGAAATTCAGTACCCAACAGTGGGTAAACATAGAGCCTTGCCCTGACACAGGCGTATGGGCTGGATGCAAGGAGACCGGCGATGTGCCCAGTATCAGCGAGTCTGTGCATTGCACACCTGCATGCTCCTCAGATAACGAACTTGTAAGTGCTGGACCGGAGATACACGTTCTAGGGAGTCTACCCGCGAGCCTGGGAGGAACGATCCATTGGAATGTAGGAGTAACACCAACTGTTTCCGCATCAGAGACAACCATATTCCAGGCGGGGACCACGATGACGACCGCTCCCTTGCCTTCAACTTCACCGTCAACTTCGCCGTCAACTCCGACGTCAACTCCGACGTCAACCCCAAACCCAACACAGCCGAAGACGGTGACCTCGACAAGTTTGTCTAGTTCGCCAAGTTCCTCGCCGCGAGCCACAACGTCGTCATTCGAAGGCAGCCCAGTCATCACATCATCTCCCGAACCGGACCCTTCAACAGGTACTACGTCGGATTCAAATCTCTCCCTCCCCGCGCAAGCTGGCATCGGTGTCGGTGTAGGCGCCGGAGCGGCATTAATCGGGGGTCTCCTATTCCTCGTCTTCTTCCTACGCAAGCGCAAGAAGGGAATGCGGAACGAATCGATGACTCGATCCGACTTGCCTAACGACTCTAATGGACAGAACTTCCTCGCCGCGCCACCTCCCGGAAATGCCGGTGATCTGAATGGCATAAAGCACAACACATTCATATCTGAACTACCAGCCGACGAGCCCAAGAGAGCCAGCACCGTGAACAGTCAGTCCTCAACTTCGGTGCCAACCTCCCCTACGGGATTCCTGCCGCAGACACACCGATTGTACACTGCGTACAACCCGCATCTCCACGGAAACTACGCGCTAAGCCCCAGGAGCGAGAACTCGAGCCTCCGCAACTCGAGGGCTGATATCGAACTCCCGGTTTCCCCAGTGAGCCCGGCCATCATAGTGTCGGAGCACGTCGATACGGCAGAGCAAGCGGCGAACGAAATCCCGGAGAAGAAAGAAGAGGAGACGAAGGAAGGCCCGAAGAAGGAGGAGCAAGTGAAAGAAGAGTCCAAGAAGCAGGAAGAACCAACCCAGTCACCTGCGACCCCTAACCCTGCTCCCGTTCCCGCTCCCGCGCCTGCTCTTACTCTCGATACTATCCACGAGCTATCGGGATAAATAGGTTCCCTCCCCCCGGAGGAAGGGATATAAGGGAGAATGATTACGTTGGGATGTACGAGGAGAGAAAAGTAATCAAAACGAAGGAAGTCATGGCTCGGTGTTTAGGGGGGGATAAACCACTCATCGCAAAGGATTGCGCTATTGTTCTTTCGTTAACTGCTTTAGGTACCAAGGGGATTACGCTGCTGTACGTTAACGAAGAGCTTAGTGCCGGGTGGTCGGCGTTGAAGAATTGCTGTGGCATCGTTGATTGGTGGACGATGCATAATTCGGCTTACGTACATAGCCGCGTTAGCTGAATGGAACTCGATTGCGTTTTGTCTTTTTAACTACATAGGTACATAGGTACTATTGCCCTATGTCATCTCACATCCATCCATCCCACTCAGCATCCCGCCAGCAGATGAGTATCTATTCCCGTGTAACGTCCATGGTAATCTCAACTAGCACCTTGAACCGGCTGACTTGAAGGAGATAATCCATCAGAATAGTGGTTGCTACCGATTTAATATTGGTCGTAGTGCAAGAGATATCCCCTATTCCATCAGAGTATGGCAGATAATAACAGGACGAGTGACTCCCTCCTTCATCAGAGAGAGGTGTTCTATGTGGGCGGGGAATATGTACCCGATATCACTGGCAAGCACACGCTACAAGGACAAATGTACGTAGAGAGACTTATCCCCGAAGACGCGAAAGGGGTCAGAAGGAGGATCATCCCCATCGTATTCATCCACGGCGCAACAAGATCCGGCACAGTGGGTTCAGACCCTTAAGTTACTTGTCAGATAAAAGCATGTTCGTATTAACGCAACTACGATTAGGACTGGCTCACGAAACCCGACAGACAGCCAGGCTGGGCGTCGTATTTCCTATCTCAGGGGTTCGAGTGCTACCTCGCGGATCTCCCCTTCCGCGGAAGGAGCCCATGGCATCCTAGCAATGGGACCATGATCGCGCACACAGCAGAGTCCATCCAAACTATGTTCACTGCCTGCAAGGACCTTGGCACATGGCCCCAGGCAAAATTACATACGCAGTGGCCAGGCCCTGGTACGATAGGCGATCCCATATTCGACCAGTTCTACGCCTCGGGACTCCAAATCCTACGCGATCCGGTAGCGCAAGAGAAGGCGTCTCAGCTCGCGTGTGCCGCGCTTCTTGATCGCATCGGCAAGCCAATCATCCTAGTCGGCCACTCGGCCGGTGGATCGATCCCTTGGCTCACAGCGGACATCCGTCCCCAGCTCGTAAAGATGATCATAGCTCTCGAGCCGACCGGTCCGCCGTTCTTCAAGGTAGGTATCAATTCCGGCGCCGCCGCCCCCTACGGCATCGCCAACGCGCCTCTCACTTACAGTCCGTCTGTGACCGACCCAGAGAAAGACTTCGTCAAATCCGTCATTATGGCACCGTCCCCGGATCTAATGGATTGCATTATCCAGGCTGAAACGCCGACGCCGCGGCAATTAGTCAATTTAACGGACGTAAGGGTACTGGTGGTGACGGCGCCGGCGTCGTATCATGCACAGTATGATTGGGGTACTGTTTTGTACTTGCGGCAGGCTGGGGTTAAGGATGTGGAACATCTGAAGATGGAGGAGAAGGGCATCTTGGGGAATGGTCATATGATGCATATGGAGAAGAATAGTGACGATGTGGCTGCGGAGATAGTAAAGTGGATAGATGGATATGAGTGAAGGGAATAAAGGGACTTAATCGAACCGGGGTATTCGAGTCCGATATCGTCACAATGCTATTTGAGGTGGCTGGGATGTATTGTCTGTGAGCATGACCCAAAAATGATTGGACATATAGCGTTGCCTGCACTTTATATGACACATCGAAGCTGTCAATCTCGAGGCAAAGGGCGAGTTAGTACCTGCAGGTAACATGCGTATCTCGACCAGTGACGGGTATTCGCACATCTAAGAGGAGGATAAAATAACGTGAATCGGTTACGGGTTAAGTGCGTTCCCTGCGGCGAGGCTTCTTCGACCGGCGCGTAGCTGACCTATCCGATCAAGGCTGCATGTCTCGGATCGGGTCAGCACATCACAGAAGGAATCAATTTGGTGGCGTGGAAAATACAGAACCATTGCTAAGCCATTGCCATTTCTAGCTGGACCTGCATGCAGCCCTTAGGCGGTGGAATCAAGTAGATTGCAAGGACGCCCTGAAGCTGACGCCAAGAGAATGATGGCGCACTTCCCTGCAACAGAATTCACCAAAGCTTCAGTAGAACACACGTATTTGGGGTGAAAATTGCATTATCAATGGACAAGTTACACCCAAACAGCAACGCTATGAATTATGGTCAGGTATTGCTAACCATCCAGCTCTGCTAAATTTGGACTTTGCCGTTCAGAGCTTTCCGAAATTTGAAGTATTCGGGTAGAACCAGATCCCTGCCTCAACTGTGCATGATAATCATCATCAACTGAGTCGAGCTCAAAATAAATCGACTTACAATTCTCCGGTCTAAATTGGGAGAGATGTACCTTGCTCTTTAATGAAGCCAATCCCGTTCTTGAATTTGGAGGGATTGGTGGTGTTGGCTTTTCCAGAGTATGCTCCTCGGAATCGCTCGAGGTAGACCCGGACTCGCCATCACTACGCTTTCGACGCGTAAGAAGGCTAGCTAGCGAGTCCCACGCGGTGGCTTTAGATAGATTATGGAATACCACAGAAGTCACCGGCATGCAACTACAAGCGATACCAACATTAAGCTCGGCCGCTCTGGAAAAAATAGTGCCGTCAGCTCCTCCTCTTCGCGGCTGGACAACTAGAATAATGCTTACGTGAAGGCATACACCAAAGAGCCAAGCCAAGTAACGTCGGGAGATTCTAACAACTGAACGCGATAGACCGTAGAAACGATAGAGAAGGCGCAGGCTCTGAAATATATATCAGTGGCAGACGCATTCGTTATGGAGAAGGGTAAGACGTACAGGAACCCGGTGAGAAACATACCGCACACTTCTATCTTTCGCTTCAGTGGGAGCCGGAGGTTAAGTGTGAACCACACCGGGACAGCGAGCAGGTAAAAGTTTGAGACGATGCTGAAGACACTTGTCGTGATCCATAACGGCCTCTGCGGCATTGAACAACCCACATCAGGATCAAAAGCTGAGGGATACGTCGTTGGCAGCGGTTTTTTTATAGCTGAACCGCAGATGGCGGCTCCCGTAATGAAGCTAACCACGTAAAAGAGGGCAATCACTACGAGTGAAGTCCATAGAAGAAATTTTGCACCCTTCGCCGGCTGAAAAAGACGTAGATAAAGGGCTAGAAACGTCGATTTCATGAACGCGGTAGCAACTGCGTACAGGCAAATAGTTATAAGTGTAGCCTAATTTGTATCCAAATTAGCTTAAAGCCATATAATCAACAGATGCCCAGGTAGGCATATCTCTCATACCTTTTGTATGGGGCGAATATCGAGTTTCGACAATGGTACATCCCATTGATGAGGGCCAAGTGGATGTTTAAGAGCTGCCATAGTGAGCTTTGAGTCCTCCGGCACGGGGTCACCTATCATTACGGACCTAAAAACATAACGACGCAGAAAGCAGTGGCGAGGGTCTTCGCTATCCTTATTAGCCACACGCTTCTAAGCGTAACATAGGTTTAGAATCTCCTCACCGCTGCAACAAGGCAAAGCACTTCACTATCGCATTAGTAATTCCCCATTAGTGGATAGAGAAGTAAGACTTGCAGTCATCTACGCCGAAGCGGCGAGTCAACCACCACCGAGTGTAGACGCGCAAAGCCAGAAAGCAGTACATAAACCCCATAGTCACGCCCGTTATTATCCTGCAAGCCGGGGCTATTGAGAATGGTTCGTCGAAGTTGGGTGTCACTCCGGGCGGAGGCGTCATACTCGGTATCGAAGAAGAGTTGAGAGTAGGCATGGTCCTCTAGAAAAGTATTGGCCTATAGTGTGTATAATTCCGAAGAACGACGTAAAAAGTAGGATACTTCCCAACTGACTCGAGAGAAATATATGCGACAGAAACTTAGAGCATGGAGAAACACAAATGGGCTTCATCTTATTGTTTATGAGATATATAAATAAGGGAAAACAGGCCAGCTTATCGAGGGCGCTGCTAGTAGCATGTCACATATTCTCACCATATTTTGAAGGTTACGGCCTTAACACCGTCTGCTCCCCTCCAGGGTTGTTTACAATGTATGTCCTGAAGTCCCTGAACACCCTTCTACGCCCTGAGCTCTGAAACAATAGATGCAGGGAAGCCAATGCTTTGCGGAATGACGGCCTATTGGTTGGAATCATACGAGAAAGGAAGGCTCTTTACCGTACTGCCTCATTGTATTTTCTATTGATGTCACTGCTGAATACTCGATCGTCAGGGTCCTGATTCGCATTTGCACCAGCACAAAACAGCTTCCTGTCTGGCAACGTCTATACGGCAAGCATTCCAAACTTGGTCGCTGATTCATAGACAACGGTTACGGTCTCTCGGTTCTCTGCAAAGCGAATAAGGGCATAGGAAAATCAAGATTGTAAAAGGGAAATAACAGAGAAACAAGCAAACAAGAGCTTGTTACAGCTACTTTTTAGTGCCCTGCCACGTCATTGTCACGTGAGGTAATCATGGCTCACTCGCACGGACCACCTAGATTAGTGTTCCCTGAAAAGGGGCCCCCTTTTTCGCCAGTCATTTCATTAACCAGCGCGTCATCAATGAGAAATACAGCAAATACGAATAGCTCATAGACAAATAACAAACCTAATACAGCCAATATTTCACCGGGGCCTCCAATATGTAATTCCGTCCTTTTCTGCCCAAAAGAACCCCGATCGACGATGCTTAGAATAGCAAGTCACTTAGGTTAGACACTCATTACGGCTGTTTGACAAACATTCTCGGACCGATCCGGCTCCATCTCTCCTTCTCACCCTTCACGTTGGGAACTTCAGGGAGCGAAGTCTCCCTTGAAATCTGCTCCTTGGTTTTGATAGCAAGCGCCAAGCCCAGGTCATTTGCAACTTCATTGATGCTACCTCCCCCATCGGCATTGAAGTCATCCATGAGTTTGGTGTACTCTTCATCCGAGATGCTAGTAGAGCTGCTCACTATTTTCTCAATGATACGGATCCAATTCATGATATCTTCTGCATCCAACGAGCCATGCATATGTCGGAATTCAATCGTGTTCAAGTGCCGGGACTTGATCACGTTCTCCTTGGACGGCACTAGGCTATGAAGCGCAAACGCTCCCCGTCGAGTCCGTTCGCGGCCTGATAAAAGCCAAGCTAATTGCGTCAAATCGCCCGCTCCCCAGATCATATAGATGCCGGCCGCGTGGGGTCCATCGCAAACGCTCTGGTTCAGGTACGTTTCGATTTCGCTACATTGCCTGAAGTTCTGGTCGAAATCACTCGGCATGTATGCTATGTCTTCTCGGCCGCTCTCGGATTCGATTGGCAAGTTGCTGCTGTCGAACCGCGCATCAGGGTTGCAGAACCTCCCCAGGTGAGTATAGCCGTGGAGTTGTGCTGCGTATCTGTGATTATCCACCTTCCACGGTGCATTCATCTCCATCAGGACAGGCTCCAGAATATACATAGCAGTGGCCATCTTCTTCGTTTCAACTAGGCTGAATGGAAGATCTTCTTGGTTTGGATCCCAGTTTCCAGACCTGCCAACATGGACATGAGTGCTTGTCCTGTTGTGTCCTTGGCCACAATTGATGGAAACTAGGAATCGCGAGCGAATTCGATCGCAGACTTTCTGCAAGTCTCCCTTCATCTCACTAAGATTCTTGTAGACCTTACTCTTTATTTCAATACTAAACCAGGAATAATGTTCGGGTCCTATAGGTGGGACTCTCCCAGGCAGGAACAATTCGCCGTCCGCCTCTGGGTACCAACATCCACTCTCATCCTTGCAGACAGTCCAAGAATTGTAGACCTCGTAGTGGCCATCGATGAAGTTTCCTAGCATGTTACGCGGCGGACCGACTTCCTTGCTCGAAGTGCTTGCAATAGCCTTCATGGGGTGCTCAGTTTCCGCAATCATCACTTTGATATCTTGATGAGCTCTCTCACTAGGCCTCTCTATGGTCTCTTTGAATTGTAGAAGGAGTGCATCCCAAACTCTCCGTCGAGCTTCTTTGCTAGCTGTAACATCTTCTCTCACCACAGGTATCTTTCTACCATCTTCCGAGGTGTAAAACAGGCAGTTTCTCCTATACCAATCATCCGGCGGAAAGTCTAGTGCTGTTTGTATTGGGCCATCATCCAGCACTCCCAGAACAGGAACATGGATTTCGATTTCGATGCCGAAAGTCAGGGCGCCGACCTCACTATTCCGAATAGGGTGCATGGTCTTTCTCTAAGGAAATATTTCCCAGCAGTCGTTTGGGACTCTATTGATACCTAGACTCAGGTTATTACTCCACCGTATTGAACTGGAAGCCTTGAGGTGCTCACTAAGCTATTCTATGCTGTCGCTCGGTTTGAACTTAAATTTGTTCTTCTCCCAAGCCATATGTGTTTTAGCTGAAGAAGTTTGCTATGTATTCAAAGTAATGGCAACCTGAGTGACAAACGCAACTATGAATGAAAATCCTAATGGAAGGCAATAATAGATTTAGTAAATGGAGGCTTGATTAATCCTGATTAACTTCGGATGGTACTCAAATATCGTTTGAATTCCGGTCAACATGAGCATGGCTCAATGCACACGACGAGAGATTACCTAATTGGTTAGGTAAGCTGACGCAGGAGTTGTATATTCACTTCGTACTATCCTCTCTGCTTTAGTTCCTAAACTTGTTATCTAATGCAAAAGTCCTGCACTTACCCAAGGCCACTGTAGGTGGCTGTTTTCGTGCTTTGTACAGCGTTCGAAGTTGCTTTCGTCATAAATATGTTGTTGTCAGAAAGCTTCTCATATGTTCCATGATATGAGAAGGCTACATGTACTACCTTAAACCGATTGGCTAAAAACAATTTACAGAATTCCGTATAAAGATGGCGCGGGTGTACGCATAGCCTCCTCCCACTTCGGAATGCATTGTATGATTAGCCCTTATAGAGTTCCAATCGAACCGGATTGTCCTATTCGCCAATGGAATATATAACAAATTAATTGGGAACTGGGTTGATTGGTCCAGAACATGTAAAGCAATAGGCTGCCTTGTAAAGCTATTCTTAGACCACTATACCGGCGAAGAGAAAGACGGGGGATTCAACTTAAAGGGCTAGGATTGGCTCTACCTGCATGAAACTATTTGAATTCAACTATGGTGTAGAATATTTTGGTTCAAGGTCCAGATTAAGACAGATCACGTAGATCGGTCACCGCTAACCCCGATCCCCTATTCGCCGGCGGAAGCGGCAAATGTATACAGCCACGAAGTACACGTATGAGATTTATGCCCAATATGCCAGATATTATTCAGACCGCCTCTCGTTATCTATGGTGTCAATATTGCGCCTGGCTGGGCATGCGTTTTGTGTTACGCCTTAATCATCGCCTGTTTGAGAGGCTTTACCGGAGTATCGTATCTCACGATATATTTGGTACGCCCTCAATCTCAGGCGCCAGTTTCCCCTTTCTTCCCCAGAACACGTGGTTACGGGTCGTAGAAGATTTTATCTTGAAAGGTATTACCAACTGGTAGATAAGGAGGCCTTCGGCCACTTCGCGGTCCCGTCAACTCACTTCCCCTTTCCCCATGGCGGAACTTGTAGGAGCCGTGGCAAGTGTTTTAACACTTTGTCAAGCTGTGGCCAGTGGGCTTGAACTCGCCAATAGCCTGTGGACAGCCCCACGGGATATACAATCGCTGCAGGTAACCCAGTTTCATCACGAACGTTCCTTGTAATGGTAGAATCTAATCCGATTTAGGAGCAACTAGAGCTCTTTTACCGAGTTCTTCAAGTAGTCGGACGGGTTGTAAGAAATTCCGATCAAGAAGTTCTCCTTGACGCCCTATCTAGATCTCGAATAATTCTTGAAGAGCTAGATAGGGTGGTAAAGAAGAAGCTACTTAGGAATGGTGACGGTAGCAATAATGACCGGCCCCGGTCCCGTCGCCTAGCTTGGCTGTTAAACAAGGAAAAAATCAACAAACACCGAGATGATCTAAAGGATGTTCAAGGACTCCTATTAGTAGCTCTAAATGCAGAACTTATGTTAGTTTAAGTGGCCTTAGCTTGATTATAGAGGCTTCTAACAACGCCAATAGGTCATCCACCTATCAGATTAAGTTGACATTAGATTCCATCGAACGGCGTACAGAGCAAACCAGGTCGATCAATGGAAGTACTAGCCAATATTCGATCGATATTGAAGATTCGTCGAGACCTCAAGGCTGCGATTATATCGTCGATTCTACAATATCGGGTATAGAGTCTTCAGGTCGATGCCTCAAATTAGAGGGTCCCGAGCATACGATTTCTCCCGTCAGTAGATTTCACTACTTAGAAGCATTAGATATCGAAAATGCAATTACCAATAGCGGTCGTGGGAACGAGCTCGAAACGAAAGAAAGTCCTGAAGAACAAACCAAGTCGGCTGCCCTGAGACTAGTAGAAGGAGGGAATAGGCATGGTTTGCTGCAGAGCCACTTGCGCCGTCATACAGTTCCTGCAAGCCCTTTCGAACTTGCTACTACTTTCCGGCCGGAAACGTACACCAGCTTCAACGCTGGGTCGAATCTCTTCTGTTATGCAAGTCATCAGGAGCAGGATATCGGGTTTACTCGGGTCAACCGCTACGAGATGATGTATGCTAGCCGACCACGAGAATTAACACGAGTCTCGGTATCAATCACGATCAGTGCAGAGTCTCAGTACTGGCACTTACCTAGAGCACCAACTATTACCGTGGGGTTTGCATGGCGAAGGCAGCAGAGCCTCCCGATCCGCTTACATTCTGCTATAGAGAGGACCTTAGCATCCTACTCGAGACTCCAGCAGGATTCCCACCTACGTATCTATTTAGGTAGTCGAACAGACTTGGATGATCTCGACGGGTCGTGCACAATCCCGGTGGACATCAATACATCGTTAAGAAACGAGGTATACCTACAGAAGATAACTGATACATTACATCATTTGAACATGCCCTGGTATTCGGAAACCGACGTGATACCGTTCCCGTTGCCCCAAAATACCTCCAACGTGAGCTTCATTTCGTTTTGGAAATCACGATGGGTCCTTGACAACCGCTTCGAATCACTTCCAAAGCAGATCGACTCGAAGCTCTACGAACTACGGGTTCTTCATTCTCTACGGGGAATGCCGAGGATTAATCCATTGATTGGTGCGGTACTTAACCAATCAAGCGGTATAGTTAAGGGTTTCTTGTCTAAATTACCGGCGAAGAGGCAGCTGCTTGCTACAATAAAAAGGGTCAGCGAATCTAAGCTAATCGAGTGGAAGAGGTGCGAAAAGTGGTGTAAGCAACTAGTCCAAGGCGTTGCTGAGGTACATGGTAAAGGTTTCTCAGTAGGAATATTGGGTGATGAGATCAAAGATGGAGTTGGTATCGACGAGCATGATAACGTTGTCCTATATCGTTTCAGATCAACATTTTATTACGGCAACCCTAGGAAGGACTCCTTGCCCCCGGAATACCGTCACTCGGCGTCAACAGAGGGCCTATTGCCTGCACTTCCACAAACCGATATATACCAGTTGGGCCTGCTTCTTTGGCGCATGATGGGACAGGAATACTCCCATCCAGGCACGGGCCGAGGCGAGGCGATAGGGCGTACTATGAAAGTCAATGTGGCGGCTTACTCAGACCCAGATGAGCTTCCGCCAACTGGTAATCACATGCCCCAGTATTTGCGAGATATCATTTCCGCTTGCCATAATCAAGACCCAAGGCAGAGGCCGCCAGCCTGGAAACTCTTTGAAATGTTCCCAATCCAAGCGGAAGACACCCTTGAATCGTCGGGACTAGACCGATCGGAAGACTCTTCAACCGGTTGGTTCCAAAGAGAGTCGACGACGATACCGGTAGACGAACTTCGCCAGAGGCGCAATGATTGCGATGTCTGCCACTGCATGACAAGTGATCACTACTTCCATTGTAACATTTGCCTTGGAGGCGACTTTGACATATGTCCAGGTTGCCTTTCCCTAGGAAAGCATTGCATGGATGACAAACATTACTTACATGAGTTTCTTGCGAAGAGATCAGCTGGTCAATACCACTCAAGCTTGAAGCCATCGGGCCAAAGAAACATTGTCAGTTTGTAGAGAAAAGCCTCCAAAGAAAATCGTCGATCGGCATGAGGTGGGGGAGCGTGGTTAAATTGGAAATGGAGAAGGGGAAACCGGGCGTGGCTGGGACGAAGGTAACCTTGATCTGTGATCACCGCTAGGATCTAAGCCAATCAGAAAGCGACGATGAGGTAGTACAGGTTGCTACTTCCCGTCCACAAATAATGCAGGGGGAAAAAAGCAAAAGGACTTATGTACCAAGATACTTTGAAGACTCGATTCGCCACCGTTCTTTTATGCACTTCAATGCTACCTAGGTACATGGGTATCTTATCGGAAATCCCCTCCTTCTACTTTTCCTTGACCCGAATAGTTGGTTGGTTCATCTTCTACCATCACATCAATCATGTCACATAATGCGTATAACGACGTTGAGAATATAACAAATCTGACGTGAGGTTACAATGTTATTCGCCACAGTCAGATCTATATTTTATATTAAACTACCTAGTGCGCTGAAATGCTTAGCTACCTTCCTAACAAGGGCAGAGAGCAGGGCCTAGCACCAATTAGCTTTCTCGCGATGGTAGCGCAAACGGATACTGCCCTTCACTTGCACCATCGACCCTCATGATGTTGGTGTTGCTATGCGCTATGCGGATAGGATGCTCATGGCGAGATACGCCGAGATGTGGCCCGCCTAAAGCGAAACGTTTTTGTACGCTGGAATTGCGTGATTGGTGCTAACCTGTTTCCATGATAGGGTACACGGTACAATGTACTGCATTCGGCCCTGACAATTAGTACGAGAGAGATGTACATACCTCTTATACCAACTGTGCTGCTGCAATCCGAAAAATTTAAATATGACTTGGGGAACGTTACGTACTATACGCTTGCTATTCTGTGTGACACTGTTTGGCAACTTTATAAGTCACTAAGCAGCCAGCTTGGAAAGAGGTGGTTCGCACCGCCAAGTAACATTCGATTTCTAACTTGGCAGCATTAGGTATAGTCTTGGGATCTGCTAGCTGCCGAGATGGCTTCGAGCGACGCTTCAGCCGCTGCCGAGACTGAAGCCAAGTTCACTAGCGCGTTACCTGCAGACGAGCCTCCTGTCAACCGACGACCACTCTCGAGCCAAGGCAATGATGGAGGCCATCACAAAGAAAAGCTTCCCGTCGAAGAATCTATCGAGGTTGACGTTGATCTCGAAAACGAGAATGACCCCGAGATCAGCCAAATCCCACTAGAGGTGAGACGAGTCGTCTCTCTTCACGATGACACGACTCTTCCCACCTTGACCTTTCGGTATTTTCTCCTCTCCGTCATCTTCGTCATCCCTGGAGCTTTTCTCTCTGCCATGAACAGCTTCCGAACTACGTATGCGCCATACTCGGTCTTTTTCGTCCAGATCGCCTCCAACTATTTCGGCCTCTGGCTCGCTCGTGTTTTGCCCAGTCGCCAAATCCACATTCCATTCACCAACCAGTCTTTCAGTCTGAATCCAGGACCTTGGTCAGTTAAAGAGCATGTTTTAATTACCGTAACAGCAGCGTCTGGTGCGACCGGCAACCTCGCCCTGACGCCCATCGCTCTGGGTGACCTTTACTTCAATACGAGGGTGCACCCTGCGGCGGCCATCTTTTTCATGTGGTCTATTGATGCCATCGGCTACGCTTTCGCTGCAATCGCCCGTCAAGTCCTGCTCTACGAGCCCGCCTACCCATGGTTCCAAGCACTCTGCCAGACTGCTTTATTCGAAACGCAAAGCAAGCAGAACAAGAACCCAACTTCAACCGCGCGAAAGCAGATGCGCGTGTTCTGGTTCGTACTTCTAGGAATCACACTTTGGCAATTCTTGCCCGAATATGTGTTCCCAATGACGAGCTCTCTAGCCTTTTTGTGCTGGGTCGCTCCTCATAATCCCGTTGCCAACTTTATCGGATCCGGACTTGGCGGTATGGGTTTCTTGAATCTTAGCTTCGATTGGGCTAATATTTCCAACTATCTCGCCGGCGTTCCACTATTCTTGAGTCCCTGGTGGTCACAGGTCGTGCTTTTTGCTTCCTTCGTCATGTCCTGCTGGATTTTGCTCCCTGCTGCGAAATGGGGAGGGCTGGGCAACTATCCCCATTGCTTGATGACAAATCGAGCTTGCACTGCCGATGGGGGAAGATATCCTGTGACGGATTTGGTCACGCCTCAGAACACGTTCAATCAGACAGCGTATGAAGAAAATGGGCCGTTGTATCTTGGTGTCCATTATTTATGGTCCATTTTCTTCGATTATGCATCATACGTCTCAGCGTACTCTTGGATTGCCTTCTTCGGAGCTGGACAGATTAGGGAAGCCTTCCAGAAGTTTCGTGCCCGGCGAAAGAATAAGGGACAGGGAATTAACCATCAGTATACGGATCGTCTAAATGTGCTCATGCGATCTTACCCAGAAGTCCCTCTGTGGTGGTACGTCGCATTATTTCTGTGCGCATTCGTTGCGATCATGACAATGGTGGGACTGGACATAATGTTCATCCCGTGGTGGACTTTCTTAGTCGCGCTTGCAACGGGAGCCGCCGTTGTTGTGCCACTCGGCTGGCTCTACGCTTTGAGTAATTACCAGCTACCGATCGGAACGTTCAACGAATTGCTGTACGGCACAATGGTGCAAAACCTGAAAACGAATCGCAGCCCCATCGGAGCCAGTGTATATGGTTCTATAGCTGGCGACGCCTGGTACAGAGCTCAATATATGTTGCAAGATCAGAAGATCGGCCATTACATGCATGTTCCGCAACGCGCAGTCTTCTTCTCGCAGGTTTTTGGTATCACGATGGGTGTGCCGATCAATTATGCTGCGATGCGCTGGATTGTCGATACGAAACGTGACTACTTGACTGGAACTGTTGTGGATGCGGCGCATATTTGGACGGGTCAGTCGTTAGCTAGTTCCTTAACGATGGGCGTCCAATATGTTCTACTCGTGAGTTTCCCAAAACTCTGTCCCTTTTTGCACTCCTCCTTATACATTCCAAAATACTAATACCGTGAAAAGGGACCAACCCGACTCTTCCAACAAGAACAGTTCCGACCTCTGCCTTACGCTTTCCTCGTTGGCGCAGGCGCCCCGGCTCTCATGTACCTCCTCCACCGCCTCTTCCCTCGCGCCAAGTTCAACCTCTGGAATACTACTATCTTCTTTAGCGGCGCTTCTATCTTCTATGGCAATGTATCGACGGGATATTTCTCGCGATTCATCGGTGGTTTCGTCGTTATGTATTGGGCATACCGCTACCGATACCAGCTTTGGGCAAAGTACAATTTCATTTTAGCTGCTGCCTTTGATGCTGGGTTCAACCTGAACATGCTGCTAATATTCTTGTGTTTTGGGAGTGCGAGGGTTATCGGCATGCCGAATTGGTGGGGGAATGATGCAGGTAACGTTGAGAAATGTTACGCGCTTGAATAAGCCACCAGCTCTGTGATACCTGGGTTTGAATGTAAATTAGCGTAGAAGAGCAAATAAAGAATAAAATTCAGACTGGAATCTTGCATGAAAATAGCTCTCTGCGTAATTCATGACATTTTATCGTCTATGGAAATCCTATCACGACGCCCCCGTCCCCAACCTCACAAGCGCAATTCATCGTAGAAAGGGGCAGGGGTAGTAAAACGGGCTCACGCGGCCTAGTTTTCTCATATAGATAGGAGGCAGGCAGACAGACTGAGGCGACGAAGAGAAACATCTATGCTAACGGTGCTTACATTACGTCTCCCATCACAATCAAGAATTATCAAAAGGGCATTTCTTCTTCGCGTCTCGAGGCAAGCTCGAAGAATGCAATGAAAAAAAAAAGATGGGTTTTGTTCGTGACCTGGAGGCAGTGTAATACCAGGTCACAGGCCGCCGAAGCAACGCCTTATGTTTCAAAAATTCAATTGTTCGTGAACCTTCAGGTAGCACAAGGCTTCCTTCCGGCCACAGGTCACACCGAAGCGCCACCTTAAGAGAAAAAAGTGAATAAAAGTCCAGGTCCCGGAGCCGCGAGTCCTCTAAAATGGAGCAGCTGTAAATAGTCGAAAAAGCTCCCTCTGGAATGGGAGTGGCGTGTGGCCAGGTGAGAAAGCCGTTGAGAGTCGTCGAGAAAAGTCGTCGAGAAAGTCGTCGAGAAAGCTGTCGAGAAAGTCGTCGAGAAAGCTGTCGAAGAAGCTAGGACTTGCTCATCGCCATGAGCCCGGTCTCCCCTCCCGTATTATACCATCTTTTCCCCCTACGTCTTTCAGTAAGTTCTCTTCCACGGTGAGCGCGTTGAGCCTGCCTCCCCCTTGGTGTTCCCCTTCCTCCACACAAAACCTCACAGTCGAGAGCCGAGTAGTCGTCGAGAGAAAAGTGTCGTCGAAAGAAAAGTGTCGTCGAGAGAAAAGTGCCGTCGAGAGAAAAGTGCCGTCGAGAGAAAAGTGTCGTCGAGAGAAAAGTGTCGTCGCAAAACAAGTTGTCGTAAAGTTGTTGTCGAAGAAAGTCGAGCCAGAGTCCTTGGGTGGCGGGGTTAGCACGACTGTTATAGCTGGATGGTCATAGAGCTCGTAGCCATAGGTGATTAAGGGTACATGACTATGAGAGAAGAGGTGTAAACAGTGAAATAGGAAAAGTGGAAATGAGAGGAATGAGGATGGTGGTGGGGGAAGGGTACAAACAATTCAAAGATCATGATAGAGAATGATGCCTAATGATTGTTGGTGATGGTTGTTGATGGTAGGTGATTGTAAGGAGAAGGATATGTGATGAGAATTGGTGGGGAAGAGAAAGGCAGAAGGGAAACAAGAGCGCGTAGAGGCTGCCCTGGATACATTGGTACGCGATGTGGATGCATAACGCGTTTAAAAACGCGCGCTTGAAAGTATAACAGGTAACAGTAGGAGTGACTGAGATAAGGAGGCCAGGGAATCCACGCCAGAGGCATGGTGAAGAAAGGGGAAGAAAGGGGAAGAAAGGGGGGCGTAATACCACTAACAGGAAAGGCATGTTTGTACAGGAGGATTAGTTGGAAGAAGATTGCAACAGAATGAAAATCATACCAGAAAGTAGTGAAGAAAGTTAGGTGAGAGAGGAGAGAACATGGTGTTTTGGATGCGATGCGATGCGGATCAGAGTTGAAATGGGTAGAGTGTAGAGACAGAATTAAGGGGTTGTTCTGCGACAGCGGCAGCGTGCTTGTGGATGAATAAAGGGGCGACAGTTGTGGTCAGGCTTGGGAATGATGATGTAGATATATTAAAGCTTACTTACCAAGTCCTAATTAGATAGATGTAGAGTTGAGTCGTCCGCACAGAAGTGCTTGAGGAAAAAGATCTGAAGTTGGAAGAGGAAGAATGTGTAAGAGAGTGGCAGGACGCCCGGTATTTATAGCAACCACAACACCAGCAGAATCAGCCATCGCCTAGGAAACCTCGAACTTTAATATTGCAAAATACGTAGGAACAGTGCACCACGCGTGGGGCCAATAAAAAATTAAAGAAATGATTTATTTCTGATGGTACGTATCGAGCACTTGCCAAAGTATGTATGTACATACCTACCCTTACTGCACACCGCGCCCCTAAACGTATTTACACCTCGCTGTTAGATACCCAAGTATACGAGATACCAGGCAACCTTAACTACATAAAATGTATATAAGTACCTATACTACTGGTAGAACCAGGAGATATGACTAAATGCCCTGCCCATAAAACCAGTATTAGGTACCCGTATCTACGGATACATGTACTTTTGCAAATAAGTGATACCACTGCTACTGGTCGATGCTCTCAAGATACCTGAAGTAGCAGCAGCACTTTACTAAGAATTTGTCTATCTAACCTAGGTATTATGTACAAGTACCAAGTCACTACGTTGATTTCATTCCCCAGGCTGTTATGAAGCCCGATAATACTCCTCTAGTCAGTGTATAGAGGTTGTATACGCTCTAGCCATATCTCGCCAGACTTTGTACCTAGGTGAGAACATTGGACATTGGACTTTGTAAAAAGAATCCAGGCGTTACTAAAGTTTCACTCGAGAACCTTCAATGCTTGAAGCCAAGGCAAAGGCTCCTTATAATAGGGAGTCGAGACATATTGTAGGTATGTACACAGTAGTATTTAGCCTTGAGATATTAAAGAAGCCCCTGGTCACCTCAGTCGCTATAACTTTACACTCTCCTCCTCTCACTAAATCGTCTACCGTATAACGACACAGCTACTTATAGTAGTGTGTTTGAACATAATATCAGTTGGTAAGTTCATCTAGGAAGGTACTATTCCGTGTATTTTCTATTATTTGGTCATCCGAACTACTTTCAAAACATGTAGACGCTTTCGTCTGATATGTTTCTCTAGGTTCCATGTTCTGCATGTTATTTCTGCTAAACAACTATTAGTAGAACCTTTTTAATATTATATCTATTTTTTTAAAAAAAAATAAGGGGCCTGATTTCTTATTTTTAATAATGTGATCAGTAAGATTAAACGATTTAGCATTCATAGAAAATTTATATGGCTCGCCTCAATCCTCTTTACACTGTTATTCTAGATAGTATAAGACGGAAAGTTTGTTTCAGAAACTGAATAGCAAGTCGACCTAAGTTGTTAGTTAAAGCAAGAAAACTCTTGTACAATGTTGAATAATATCTGCCAGGCTCTCCTAACTGAAGAAGTATCCATACCAGAAACTCGACCAAGGAGTTATGAAAACCTACTAACCTAGGCAATTACCTACCTATATTATCTGGGCACCCAGTACTACAAGTATACAGCTACCATATACACTTCCTTCTTGATCACTAGTCATAGAGGCCGGTTTATCTTTGAGAGGTATGCCTAATTCATTATTTACCTCTCACTTAGTTACGAGTACGCAAATGAAGAATGCTGTTTAGCATATTGCAATATCAAGCGATTTGTTTGAATGGAGAATTTAACCACGAGTGTACTACATACTGCTTAGAGTACCTGAAAGATCACTATTGGAAAACTGTCAAGAGCAAGTAGCCAGGGTAACTCCTCAAGTAGAGAGTTAGTATCGTAACGTCTTGAGCGGTCCTTGTAGGAACCTAAGCATAAATTGACCTCCGTTGATAGGCAAACAGTAAATGTGTTGATGACTTAGCTAGGACAGAGATTCGAAGCACAAAACAGCACTACGCAAATACGCTACCAGTGTGTATGCCACCCGGCTACGAATGAACTTATCTCATTGCTGCCGGAGTGCTCTAAGAAGTAAACTTAATAGATACCATGTAGATGTGCGTATGGATAGAAGCTAAGCGCCTAGGTAGGTAGGTAGGTATTAGGTATGCATCCATACAAGAGGATCCGCTCGCCGCACCAAAACGAGAGTGCCCACTTGGTATACTAAGTATAAGCGCCATTATGGAGATTTAGATGCTATCGTTACATAAGTGTAGTCTCTGGTTGGTGACAAGTATGCTCCTCAGCGAGGAGTATTTGAGTCTAATCATCACTTATCGGGATCGCGAATAAGAAGCTCATCGAGTCACCCTTCGCCCCTCCTTCATTAAGTATCTTTTGGCCGAGGTACATGTACGATTTGGGTCTTAGAAGCGCTTGAATCGGTTCCGCCAACAGTCTTTGGACAATGACGTTGATCTGGAGTTCGGAGTTTCGTATGGGGGATCGTTGATCTAACCGGGGAAGACTCGGGAGATCCTCTTGAAGTCTATTTCTCGTATGTTGGCCGCTATGAAGATGGATTTTGGTGAGACATGACCAGTCACATGAGGCTGCATTTCTTTTTATGCAGGGACGGAGAACCACCTGGAAAGAATATTTCCAGCTCCTTCTACTTAGAGGAGGAGACTGATGAGGCCGACCAACTCTTTACCCTACCCACACATGCACAGCGACAGAAAGGATAAATGACGTCTTGAAAATCGAATAAAAAACTTCTCGTTTCGATATAACCCCTCAATTTATGGAACAGATTGGTTGACGCTGTTTTGCCGGCGGAGGAGAAATAATGGCGAAAACTAGCGTGGCACCAGTCGATTTCACCGCCGTGAATGCTAATGCAGCCCAGCGAGCCGTTGACACTATGCACGAAGCTACGGAATGGCGCCGGTGTTGGTAGAGGTAGAAGTAGAACTGCCTGAATCTATGCGGAGGGAACCCGTCTTTGTGGACGTGATGCGAGGGACAAGCGAGGAGCGCTCAGCCACTTCGCACCTCCACAGGACTCTACGTGGCACATAAATTTGAAGCCAATATCCATGATTACTGCTTATGTGGGGGGAGATAATACCCGACTGGTTATGAACATGCCGGGCTAATGTATAAGCTATCTGTATAACTTCTATACGATGCATATAGATCCAATGAACAATATTCGCTGGGTCTGTATGGGTATTTACTCGCGAATTGCTTTTTGGTGGGTGGTTCCTATTGCAGCGAGGGAGCCATACACGGGATTACCGCTTCATGTAAGGTTCGTTTGCGGCACGTATTTTCCTTTCCGTATAATAAAGGAGAGATATTATACCCGAAAGGATTCCGGGATACGTTAGAGCGGTCGCGGTGGGAGACTATGGGCGAAGGAAACAAATATACGTATTTGTTTGCTGCGTCAGCAAGGTATAGGCCCGTTCTTATTTTGTGATGACTTCGTCGGTCCGTTCTCGATCTATATGGAGCCCCTGTATCCATAATCTATGGATGGATCTAAGATGATTGCGGGTGATTGCCCCGCGATGCATATGCTTAACAGTAAGTAAAATTGACTCAATCACGATAAGAAAGAAAAGAGTCTCAGCGTTCGGATCTCGGAAGGACGTTATCATGATGAACGGATAGATCCTTTTTATCAAGACACTCGGACTCGAGAAGCCCACTAGGGAACACGGACGGTGTTACATAAAGGAGGAACCCGAAACATTAATGGCCAATTTATTGCGATTGGGTTGATAGCATCAACTGTCAAACTGCAGTGATACAATTTGCGAATTAAGCGAATGTTGACAACAGTACCGAGACCGTTTCCTGTCACCTGTCGCAAAATCTAAAAAACATCCATGGATACCTACAATTGCCCAAATACGGATGCGTCTTGTTCTGTTCAATATTCGGTAATTACTCCAGGAATCACTTGATGATTGACAATCGGCAATTGGGGGGATTCACCTCATCGCAACTCGAGATATCACACCCTAATTTTATTTTTAAAGTAATAACCTTATGCTTTAAGGAACCATCATCTGACATATGTACCGTACCGTATGCGCGGCAGCACGTGGGGACGAACAGGTACGCACGGTATGCACATGTGATGATGTGAGATCGCATTGTAAAAAATAGAAAAAAAGAAAGAGGGAATAAAAAAGCCATGTGGCCTGAGCTTTGCGACATGGGAGCGGCATGGAACGAAGGGTCCGAAGCGAGATGGAAATCGAGCGAAGCCTACGCACTCCTCCAATGGATGCATGAATCTCAATAATGAGATCATAATATTAGTCCATCGTATTAAGATTATTGTTTACTTGCAGACTATTTATTTATTTCCATTTCTGGCGTATTTCACATCTTGGATTATATCTCCTGCAAAATGGTGAATAAGGGGAATGTGACAAGAGTTTCGTTGGGACGCTCAATTACAGATTTCTCCGACCCTGACTCGCGAGACAGTGAAAATGGAAAATGGAAAAAATAGGGGAGGCTACAGTGAATGGCCGGCGTCTGGTTTGAAGAACCCAATGATGCGGGTTGAACAACTGGTGGGGGTTGTTTGAGGCTACGGCTACGTAGCCGCAACCGGGGGGCCTGCACCTACAAAAAAAGCTGGTCAGGGTTACCTTACGTTGTGTACCTATGTACATAGGGTCAGGATCAGCGCGCATTAGACGATAGGACCATCCATGTGGCTTTTTTTTCTTCCCACAAATCAGTTAATCAGGCAGGTAGCTGCCTGCCAAACCTTTCTGTAAAAAGTACGTACCTCAGGGTAAAATACATACACATAACCTTAGGTTTAATCACTGAAGGCGTTGGGTCGCTTAGGTTGAACAATGGTATTGAATTAAATTTAGAGTAAATTTGATGCTAGGCAGAATTTGACGGGATCAGCCAACACACAACCAAGTCAGTTCCCAATTCATAACTAAACTACCTTATGAGAAACAAGAATATTTCCGTAGTTCAGTACTTTGTTAATTGTAAGGGGGAATGCAGCTGCAGCTTCTTAGATAATCCCAAAATTAAGAGGAAGCGGTCAATGAAAAAGAACAGAAAGAGCAGAACGATGTATGTGCAAGTACGGGAGTATGTCTTAAGTACCTACTGTACCTACTGTACAAGCGTGACGCACGGATTTGACTCTTAACAGGGATTACGATACGTACCTGCTTAGTGGCGGCGCACTTACCTCCACATACGCGTCTTGAAATAAACAAACGCGCTTTCCACTACCCTAATACCCCTGTCGGTCGTCCTTTTCCTGCACGATCTAGCGAACGACATGTACTGTACTTCCTACTTGGCGGCTGTCCGACCGCTCCTTTTCTACGAAACCTCCAAATCCCACCTAATTCGAATTAATCCAACCTCTTCGTTCAACCTCCTGATCTCCATCTTTCCCTGTAAGGTTCGCCACAAACAACAGTTGATCTGTCAGGAGTGCGCGCGCGTACATACATACACGAGAAACACCCTCCTGCGGCCCTTCCTACTTCCTCGACGCTCTTCCTTACCCAATCGCCCAGTTCGACATCGCGCTGGACCAGACTGAATGGCGGCATCTGGCGCCTTTTATGTGTGACTGGACAACTTCAAGAGTATTGGAGAGTTATCAAGGGAAGGAAGTGGTGAACCGATAGTCTCACTTCGCACTTAAACTTGATCCAGCATGAACCGCTGAAGAAGGCACTTCTTCTTTCCCTTGCTTGGTCTAACATTCCACATGCTCTTGACTGACTAGTTGTACTGCGCTGCATTCCTGAAGCACCAGCACTGAGCATCTATCCTCAAGAGAGGGTTGTACCCTTATCGTCGTCATCGCGAGTAACATAGCAGTATCTAAATCGAGTCCCTCTCGAAGGCTCCCTTGCCAACCCCTCCACTAGAGTCTGACGACATTATATCGCTGACTCTGAATATTTGCCATCGCCGACTCTCAGCTCTATACCCAACTTCATCACCTGCCGGCGCTCAATATCATCACCGATACTCAACATCATCGTCGACATTATTGCGGGTCACAGAACCTTCCGGGCAGCTCCACTTGCGACTCATATGCTCTGACTTGGCAAAATGTCCAATAGTGGTGGTACCTTGACTCTTCCATCACCAACTCATCCACATCATCATCATGTGGATGTCCAGGCGGGTCTGAGATCACTGAGAAGGTCACTATCGCGCTCACCTTCTAAGTTCTCTTTGGTGCGAACTACATCTCAGAGCAGCTCTGATGCTGGTTCTTTACCTTCAACTCCTACCATCAGACGTGTTCAATCCCAATACTTTGGACAGAACACATCGCTCCATTCCCCTTCTGGCAATCAACCGCATACACAATCACCGCTTGCCACACCTTTCAGGCCAAGTGTGAAACTATCATTGCGATCTGCGAAATCGACAAAGAGTCCCGCTTCAGCCTCAACATCGAATAAACCATTTTCTCGACATCGCACATCTCCTAAGAGCCCATCGAGGAGAGCTTTGAGTCAAGCTTCTTCCTCTGGTAATTCCATTCCACCCTCAACTACACCTCCTTCAATTCAGTCCTCACCTTCTGGGCAAGAGAACATAAACATCTTCCGCACTCGCAGCCCGGCGCCGCGCAAGGCTGTCGAGAAATCTGCGAATCGACACAGCGTGCATCTCGACATGAGCGGCTCCTACTCTCAGCTCGGTATGCCTCGATTTAATGATACAAATAACACTATTACTGCGACTTCTGTCGTTAGCCCGCTAAAGCGAAGCGATGCTACAATGAGTCTCGATAATCCTCTTACCGGAAGCCCGAAGGCGAAACGCCGTAGTTACGGCCCTTCGTCGGCGAGTCTCGACTTCAGCATCTTCGACCATAACGCTACCTCTCCCAGCTCAGAACTCAATGATGACTCGGCTCGCGAATACGACTGGACAACCTCGATTTCGTCCAACGTTTCTGAGCCCCTCGCGTCTCTAGCATCTCATGCGGCGATGCGCAGAGCTGGGTCTCTCCGAAAGTCTACTCTCCAGCAACGCGAGCGCACATCATGGGGCAAACGCAGTGCCGCTCAGCATTTAGCTCAGAATTCTGGTGAAGTCGTTACACCTCAGCGAACATCGTGGGGAAGACGACAAGCTATCCAACAACTAGCACAGTCTCCTAGTCAGACCACCACCCCGATCGGAAAGCATCGCCCTAGATTATCTTCAGAGCACTTCATGCCTCCGCCTCAGCCGGACAGCTTGTTCAGCATGCCAACCCCATTACCGAATTCGCCGGCGCCTATGTTCAACCAGCCAGCCCACCAACCACATCCTCTCTCCCGCACTATCACGACGTCATCTACTGGTTCGAGTTTCACTAGCAATTCGCCAACGAACTTCGCAGCGGAGATCACCCAGCAGCCGATGGCGCCTGTGGTGTCTATGAATTTCTCCAAGAGTTTGCCTGTTGGCGCCTTGCGTCCCCAACCAGAGAAGCTGGATCAAGCTGCAGCAAGCCTGTCTACCCCTGACTATAAGAGTGACAGGCCGTACGCAGGAGCTTTTGCATCTACCGGCTTAGTATCAAAGATGAATCGCAATCCCGAATTAGCTCCTCCTGGTGGTGGATATGGAGCTGTTCCTGATACGCCTTGCAAGAAGCATCCAGGTAGTTTTGCTACGTATCCGCCACTACCCATGACAGGCAACGCCAAGGCGAGAGGTAGACGTCTTCGACATACGCTTGGTATGCCGTCAACTCCAGTATTCGACCTTAGCACGCCACACCGACCCGCGGACCCCCCCAGTGAACAACCACGACCTGTGCTCTTCGGCGGATTGTCTAACCACTCTCGTAAGGGAAGTCTTCTCAGTTTATATAGTGATGACGGACGAAGTCCCTCGCGATTAGGTGGTGGTAGTGATTCTAGTAATGATGGAGATTTACCGCCAACTCCGACGAAGCAATACAGTGTGCCGCGCAGCGCTGGAAATATGAGCCGGCTATCGACCGAAAGCCCTACAGCTAATCGACGCCTTACTTTCCCTACGTCCGCACTCGGAACTGACGCAGCCTTGCAGCGAGACCGAGCTGCCAGTTGTAAGTACAGTCCATTGAACCAGACTTGTGGTGGTGGAGAAGGCACAACGAATGTTGTCCCTACCGACAATGTTTCCGACTTGCCGGTGCCTGGCGTTCAAGGAACGCCCCCCTCCATTTGCGTCTTACAGTCATTCAGTCAATCTCGAGCTAAGCGCGGTTCGTTCTATGCGCCCACGCCGCTCAGAGTCGACTCGATGGCTGGATTTGTCAAGTCCCCTGTGAGAATTCAATGTGCTAAGACTGCCCCCGTGATTCCAGCAAGTCCATTGGATCGACTGGAATTTGCAGAGAAGGCATCTCCCCGAACTCCTCAAAGCAACATCGTCCCTCCTGATGCGAGTCGTCTTTCTATCTCAAACGCCACTGATGGCTTATTCCCCACGACTGGTAAACGAAACTCGACCGCTACCCCTGCGACTCCGACTACACGGCATGAGAGTGCGCCAATCTTTCTTGAGCGACGTGCTATTACCCCTATTAATGGTATGCCCTCCCACGACTTGGATGAGGCACTCATGGCACGCTTTGGCAAAGTTGAGTTTGTAGGCAAGGGCGAATTTTCACATGTGTACAAAGTCACCGAGACCCCCCACGCTGTAAGAATGATTCAGCCGGGTTTCTTTAGCACCCCCACTCATCGAACAGCTTCTCCTTCATCGGGGAAGGTCTACGCGGTCAAGAAGCTCCTCCTTCCGATGCAAGGCAAGAAAGATAGAGCTCTTCGAACTCGCGAGGTATCTGTATTGGAAACCCTAAAAGGGTGTGACCATATTTTGCAGCTCATTAATAGTTGGGAGGAGAACAACTGCCTCTATATCCAGACTGAATACTGCGAAGAGGGCAGCCTCGATACCTTCTTGTCCTTTGTTGGCTTGAAGGGACGACTTGACGATTTCCGAATTTGGAAAATCATGCTTGAGATTTGCAAGGTATGTAATAAACGGATGAATAACGCACGCCTTCATTCTAACAAGTTGGACAGGGACTAAAACATATCCATGATTCGGGATACATCCATCTCGATCTGAAGCCTGCCAACATCTTTATTAACTTTGAAGGCACCTTGAAGATTGGAGATTTCGGATTGACGACAATGTTACCCCTAGAAAAGGGACCAGACGTGGAAGGCGATCGCGAGTATTTGGCTCCTGAAGCTCTCCGATCAGAGATTGGTCAGCCTGCCGATATCTTCTCTTTTGGCCTGATTATGCTGGAGATTGCAGCCAACGTGAAGCTCCCAGAAAATGGTGCGACTTGGACTGGACTGCGAGAAGGCGACTTCTCTGAGATTCCACTTCTTACTCAAGGCGTAACGACTGTAGTTGTTAGAGACGCTACTGGCATGCCAATTGATGACAGTGACCGCAGCACTAACCTGTTTGCCGATGACCACGTCTCGCAAAATGCTCGCCGCAGCTATAACTTTCGAGGCACAACTCGCTCATCGGGAGACATTTTCGGCTTGGGTCGTAAGAGCGAACTGCAGCAACCACCGGACTTCATGAGAGATCCTAACAACTCTAACTCTCTTGATATCGTTGTGAGGTCGATGCTTATGCCACACCCCAGACACAGACCAACTGCTTCCCAACTTCTTAGCCTAGATGCAGCACGTTGGGTCGCATCTCGTCAACGAGCAGCCGCAACGGTCTTCGAAGGCAACTGGGGTCCCGGGGATGAGGTGACAGCTCCTATCTCATTGGACACGGAGATGACTGACGTCTAATCACGACGTTAAGATCATCAACCATCTTCACGGAATTGTTCGCCAAATCTTGCTCAATCTGGCATAGCTACTGGATATGGAGTAGCATTTGAAGCAATGGCTGGTGTTGGTTTTGCCTTGCTTGTATCAGCCAATGCGGCTGGATATGTTAGGAGAGTTGTAGGGTGTTGCTGGCTTTGAACCAGGAATATTTGAGAGAAACTGGAAATGGTTGGCAAGCACGAATTTTGTGTCTTGAACGATGCACCATGTGGTTCCATATCCCGGTGGCATTCACGAGACATGGCATCTTGACCGATTCGCCTTGGCCTTCATGAGATATGATGAGATTTTTGGACCATCCTTGGTCCTTGGTACCCGATATAACGTCAATGAGGGTTTCCTTGGTCAGTTCGACCTATCATCCATAAAGTATTTACCCTTTGCAAGCATCCACAACTCGAAGGATGTATATCATGGACGTCAGGTGGACTCTCGGACCACACCGGTTGTACAATGGCGTTTCTTCTAGGAGGTGGAGTGTATTTTTCGATTGGTTTCGTCACGAATTGTCTTTTCCAAAGTTCGATTTCGATTTCGACGGCGGTATGGAAAGGTAAAGGCGAAGGCGAAAAGGAAAAATGGTGGCCATAACGACAGGCATTAGGGGGCGTCTTTTCTAGACCCGGAATCACAACGTTATTGTAGATATAGAACGGAAAAGCCCCGAAATCCCCCCCCAAGTTCACGAAACGTCATTTTTGAGAGGAGAGGAATGGTCGGACATCCTCCGTATTACGAACCCCACGCATGAATGACGATACGCTATGATTTGCTCATCTTGTACCCTTCCCTTAGTGATGCGAGGCGCGCGTGACCGTTAACTTGATGCCTAGATAGTTTTCTCTTCTTGTAGTTCAGGGCAGCTGAACGCCCTTTACTAGTTAGTTCTTTTAATCAAAAGGCATCGTCCTGCAAAAGCTGAGTTGGGGAAGTATTGGGTGTGAGTGATATTGGGCTAGGATATGTTGATTTGATAATGAGAGCAAGTGTGCTCCCCTACAAGGTTACCTAAGATAGGTACCTAGGTAAAGGTAAAGGTAGGTACATAAATAACTTTGACGCCCATCGTAGTAACACGATGTGGGCCATTCGGTTGTTGTTGATAAACATGTTCATCAGCAACCGACTGTAATCAACTGACATCCAGTTTCCGTCGTAGAAGGCCCTGGGACCTTGCTGGACCGGAGGGCCAGCTAAGCCTGCCAGTCATTCCACCATCATAATACTATGGGCACCCTAAACACACACCAGGTACTCCGTTCCGTCCTTAGACACTATCATGTAACTGCCACCAAAGGGGTTCCACCCCGTACAGGCCTCAAACCTACCATCGTGACAATATGATGTGAGCTCGTATAGTATGATCGCACTATGCGGCCTCTCAAAATATGGGGAAGTCGGGGAGGGGGGCAGGGTAACGGCTAGAAATCCAGCTATCTTTTAATCAAGTGCTGCTTTGTTCATTCAGTCAGTCAAGGGGGCGAAGTAGTATTCAACCCTTAGCCGCCTTGCCAATTTTACTCGAAGACGCGGCCTCGACATCGCCACTCTTCCCCTCACCCTTCAAAGGTGCAGGCGTGCCTTTAGGCTTGCGGCGCACAGGCTGGTAAACGTCATTAAAGTTCATCGCGACGCCCAAGAACCGTAGGTCGACGTCCGCCTGGTACGCCAGGTCTCCGAGCAGGATTTGGAGCTTAGTCCGGAAGCGCTCGCCCAGGTGCTTGAGACGCTCCTGGAGCGCGGGAAACTCACTCTGCGGGCCGCCTGGGATGTCGGCGTCGGCGTCTGCGGGGTCCGGGGGTAAGTGGCGTAAGTCCGCTTCCTGGCGCTGGGTAAAGTCGGACACGGACCACGAGTACAGCCCGTCGACGCAGTCGCGGTATGCGAGCATGGTGCGCAGAAGCTCGCCTAATTGGATCATGTAACTGTTGTCGTCCTCGTCGGCGCTCGCGATGCTGGTGTTGGCGGCAGCCGCGGCGTTGGATACGAAGCGCCGGCGGCGGGCGCCGAGGAGACCCTTATGCGTGATTGAGTTCAGGTATGTGAGATGCGCCCTAATCACGTCATCGAGCGTGGCGTCCTCCCTGCTTAGTTTCTCCTGAAGTTCCGTCCAGGAGCTCTCGATGACTTCGAATAAGATGTAGTACTGTAGCTGGCCTACAAAATGCACCATCTCAGCTAAGAACCCGCGAGTTGTCTTCCAGGCCTGCTCGACAGAGGGGTGGTTTGTTTGTAAGACACCGCGGGAGCCGGTGGTAACTTTGCGCCAGGTGGACGAGAGGGCGAACTCGACGCGCTTGATGCGCCATAGGAAATTGAAGACTTTGAGATACTGGCGGTTACCGTATTCAGTAACGACGACGTCGACGGGGGCGTCAATTTTGTATTCCAGCGTAAAACAGTCCCAGCCAATGTCACCGTGTGAGAGCTGTAACATGCGGGCATCGAGACGTCGCAAGACTTCTGGAGAGTCGTACTGCGCGTTGGAGCCGCGAATAGCATGCTCGAGCTGCGCCGTTAGCGTGTGTCGATACTGCGCGCCAGCTGGGCGGTCGAGATTAGCGGCCAGCGACTCCATGAGCAACGCAATAAAGTCGCCTTGTCCGAGTAGGATGTAGTCCTTCAGCGCCTGCAGGTGCTGGAAGAGGTGGAACTTATTGGTCATGAGGTGCAACAGCCGTCGCATGGTTGTTTTGTACGCCTCGTCGATCCAGGTCTCCAAGGTAGCCGTGTCGCCGTAGCGCAGCTCCTTGGAGGACTCTTTCGAGTACGACTCGACCCACTGTGCGTCGCCACAGCTGTGGTGGATGAAGTTGAGGGACTTGCCGATCAGGAAGACCTTCTCAGAAAACTCTTGCGTGATGATGGACGGTGTCATATCTGGTACTAGTACATATTTGTCATCCCAGACGTTGACCGCCCCCGACTTGCCCCTTGGCATGGATTCTGGCGACTGTTCCTTGACAAAGAACTCATGGTACGGGTCCGAGAGCTCTCCATCATAGATCCAATGTCTTAGTATTTCGTAAAAGGGGCGGGTGACAGGCATAAGAAGGCGCTCGGCGAACGCGCCTACTATGGGGTCGCCGTGTGACGAGGAGAATGAATGAATTAAGGAGATTATTTGGCCTCCTTTCTTACTTTCCGATTCTTCAGCGATTACGCTCATAAGCCGTAGGCCCATCGTAGCTTCACGTGTCCAGACAACGCAACGCTTTAGAGTCACACCCGCCTTTCCAATACCACTTCGTGGAGCATTTTCGTCAATGGTCGCTAAAGCACGCCGAATTTGACCTTCTAGCGTTGCGACGAGGGTCAGGTACGAACGTAGTTCATTGCTTATTGCGGCTCGAAGACTTTGGCCTATGAGGCCCATTGCAGGTGTCTTCACGAAGTCTTCTAGTGTACGGTAGAGAAGCGAGGGCTCAGCAAGTGTATGAAGAAGACCGATTATAGGTGGAGGAAGAGTGGAAGGTAGCTTAAGAGAATAATCTTTTCCAAAGGGGAGAGTAGTAGATGATAGCCCCTGAAGGGTATATGGGAGATCTCGAAGGAGAGCAGGTTCAGAGGGTTCAATGGCAGAGTAATTATCTGCCAATAGTTTGGACTTGATCGAGACATCTCTCTTAGGCTGGCTTGCTCCTTCATCTTTGGACCCCTTATTACGCTTGTAGCCGCTAGCAGTCGAAGGTCGTTGCGAGTCTCCGTCAACCGACTTCATATCTTTGGGATTCTTGAGCACATCCCGGAGCTCAGTAGGATTGTACTCGTCAGAGGGTTGTTCTCGTTTGTATGCTTCACCACTTCCTTGGTTGGAAAGAGCACTCGAGGCAAACTCTTCTCTCTCTTCCTGTTTCCTCCGCTTGGCTTGCTCTTGCTGAAATTCTGCAAAGGCTACAGGGTCTGGCTCATTCGGATTGGGGGAATCGGCTAATTGGTAGAGCAGGTACAGCATAGCCCACTTTTGATTCAGCACAGGAAGCGCCAGCAATCTTGAGTAAAGATTTGAGTAGCGCAGAGCCTGGCTCGGGTTCGTCTGAACCAGCCTTCGTCTGATGAGTTCGGATGCATGATTTTGGTCGGCAAGGGGAGGCGGTCTGGGTCTAGTAACGACATTGTCAACGGTTAAATAATATTAAGATGCATACTTATATCCTTACTGATTCAATTGCTGTCTAATCTCGTCGAAGAAAAAGTCATGTCTCTGCTGGGCTTCTTCGTCACTCAAGTGGGGGTCGTCTGGGATTAACTGCGAAATCAAACGGTTGATACTAAGATCAACGCGCTTCGTCCGGTCCTGATTTGATCCAGACATTGTATCATTTTGATTTATTGTTTGCTAGGAGGAAAAATAAGCAGCTTAAGCACTTGGGAACTTTAGCTCATGAAATGTAACATTAAGTATGAGTATCTAAGGCGACGATATCGAGGGTGTAGTAACCTTGGCTGTTGGGGTCGACGCGACGCGATGAACTACCACCTAATATTCCACCATAGGGCTGGAGGCGCCTGGTATGTATTTCCTTGGTGGTAGAAGTGGTGGAGGCGCTGAGACGGTAACGGCCTTGTAACATCTGAAAGTGTCCTGGTAACAATTTAGAAGCCACGGACCAACCGAAACAGTATTATCCGTTGTAGTCAGGTATATAGTACTTGTTTTTATGCATAAAATTTAGCGCGTAAAAGGGTATCGGTACCTAGCAAAACTCCCCCAATTTAGTCCCATGCTGGCCCCAGTATCCCCAATCAAATTCCCCTCTGACGAACACAGCACCACTCTAACACTGATTTCCAATCTAGACGACATCCCAAACCTCCCGCTTAATGGCTGTAAGACGGCGACACTTTTTCCATCAAATAACAGCATCTTTTGTGCATTTATTCATCATTTTGAACTTGGAATTTGGATCGCATTGACTTGATGCACTCGATGAATGGGGTTTAATCCCTTTTTTCGAGCTGCGCCGTGCTCATAGCTCGCACGCGACATTCCGCGTATAAACCGCCCGACTTCGCGCCTTGTCGTATCACCAACTATCAACATTTCCGAATTGGGCCATCAACGAGATAATTCACCGCGCTACCCGCCGAACTCCCAACCCCGAATTCCTCCCAACTTGTCCCCAAAATGCCCGACATAGATCCTGCGGCCTTAAGCCGCCCTTCCGTCAGCCTTTCTACTCCGACTCTCAAATCGATAACCGTTTCCGCGCCTACTACACAAAAAGTCACCAAAACTAGTCAAATTATCCCCGCCCGCATCGATCTTGAGCCCCTATACACCGCCCTAAAATCTGCCATTGGAAACGAACAATGGAATACCTACAAAGAATCCACCACACAGTTCATACTTGGTTCGTCTTTGTCCAAGTTGATTGTTGGTTTTTGATAGATAATTCTACTTACACATTATATATAGGACGACTGAACCAAGCAGAATACTCCGAACGTATCGACCCCATACTATTCTCCCCCAATGGCGATAAAAGCCATCTACATAACCAGCTCCTTGCTGCTATATATGGAAACCTCACGAGAGAAATGCCAGACCAAGGAGTTGCACCATGGGTTTCTGCGAATGATAAACCCGCCACCAATGTCGGCGCCAAACCGGTTACCGGAGATGCTGCCGAGCGTAGGTTGAAGGGAGAAGTCATGCAGCTTCCGAGTCGCGACAGGCGACGTATCAAGGAACTGGCTCAGAATGATGTTAGTATAACCAACTGCGATGCGTTCCTAGTTCATGGAGACTAATAACCTGCGAAGTTCGACCCTTTCGAATCTATGGCAAATATGTTCACGGAACATCATCGAAACAGAACTCCGCGCGTACCAGACATACCTCAGAGTGCCAATGGTTTAAACAAGATGAGTAAGTCTCCTCCCCTACTTAGACGGGACCTAAGTTCGTTGCTAAACGAGGCAGACTGGGACCTTGAGATCCGTAAGAGATTTGCGCAGCCGTTAGCCGTAGAGTCAGGAGAGTTTCCGGACATAACGAGCATCGAATCGAGAATGCTGCCCATCTGTTACGAAGCAGGCCTCGTCAATGGCCACGCTCCTGATGCCGCCCAGTTTATGACCGTCGCGGCAGAGACTTTCATCAAGGAATTTCTTTCAACAGTATTTAGCAGAACCAGAAGCAATGGCCCCGGCGATTCTGGGAGTGCTGGATTCGGCTCCGGGGCCGGTTGGATTCAAACCCACAAATACCGCCGTCAACTGAGACGAGAAGAAGCAGCATTTAGTAGGGGAGAGTTGTCTCGAGACAAGAGTGGACTCCTCCCTATTGAGGCGAAGAGTGCAAGCGAGCGGCCCCCGCTCAGTATGGCCGACCTACGCCTCGCGCTTGAAATTGGTGACTGCGGCATCAGCACCTTCCCTATAATCAGGAAGTCAGTCATATATACTTATAGGGACGGTGAGCTGGAGCACTATAATAACTATACCTGGCTCCACGGCCGTAAACCTAAAGATTACGAAGACTCCGGTGCAGAAACTATTAATGGTGGCGGCTTCAAGGCTCTCACGAACGGTAATGCCTATCCGGAGCCAATGGATATCGACGAAGAATCTCCGGTATGGGAGGGCGCAAATAACCAAGATACAGCGATGCTGGACGGCGTTTTGGACTCGTGTCTAGCAGTCCCTTAGGAATAGGAAGAGAACTTGCAGACGCGCAAAATAATACCCTGGACAGCAAACGGCATTCTCTGAGCAGGAACCTGGCTTATTCGGAAGAAGGGGAAAATGAGAACAAGTGGCCAATGTCCCCGTCGTTCTCACCGTCTTGATTTCACTATAGTAAGTATAGGAGGGAGTGGAAAAACCTCGGAGCGGTGGTATAAGTCATTCGGTGACCGCTTCTCGGAGATGATGCAGCCGCATATCTTGGTTCGTCATACCTCCATGTATCTGGTGGTTTGCATCTGCATTGGCATTAAGGCGTTGATTTCGGTTGCATTGCTTTGGCCTGTATGAACAGAGAAAATGATGGTGAGGGAAGGAGTTTGGCTTCTGGCGTTTGATCGTTGGCGGATATGTACTCTATTGCTGCGATACCCCTGGACTTTGTGAGAAGCATCCTTCGAGTTCTTGCTAGACCATACTGCATTATGGATGGATAGATTAGCAAGAGTGTCTGATTAATTAAAAGCAATGATTGCACGCGTATCATAAGCGATTCTGTTGAGATTATGTTTATAACAAGCGAACTGCCTTCATTATATGTACTTCTAGTACGAATTTAAATATGTATGCACTAATTGAAGTCACTGAATGCACCGTCTGAATGTCCACGGTCTCTGGATAATTACCTAGGTATTATAATTACCTATTCTGGGTAATTATCCTGGGATGACGTGCTTATGGGGCCATTTTGCCCTGATTGCTGCATAAAATGTATGGGTTGTGGAGCTTGACGCGAAAGACGCGTCCCTAACAGAGCGCGTACAGGGGTGCCAGCTATGTTAATTGCTCCAGCCTCCACCACTTAAACCCTTCCCGACTACAAACATCGTAAATATGAATGGTATGTTTAACTCACCATTATAGTACCAATTCTCATACGTGATGCCTTTTTCACCTTAAAAACTTAATTATATCTTTTCAATCATCGGCCATTCGTACCTTAGGTACAATGGCTTCTACTCGCTCCTCATCGCCTATTAACGGCACTTCCACACCTACCTCACCGCAGTTATCTCCTCAGTCCAAAATCAAGGCCCTACTAGCCGCCGTAGATGATGCAGACTCAGACGATGAACCCAGTCTCCCAATCAAGCCAAAGACTCTATTCAAATCTACAGACAAGAACGCTATTGCAAATACCGAATCGCCAGCGGTGCAGAGTACGGAGAACAGCGACGATGATGAGGAGGAAGAGATCGTCAGACCTCGGGGCCGACTCGCTGCACGGATGAGAACTAAGGATACGAATACAGCAAATGATATGCCTTCAAACATCACAAATTGCACGGCTAGGAGCCTAACGGAATCCACGCAATCCAATGCCCCCCTAGCGAATAGCGACGAGGATGATGACGAAGATGTTAGTGCCCTCCCACGTAGGCGACTAACTCGGCCCGACCGGGAAGCTACACCAGAAGCTGGAGTAAACGCAGAAACACCCTCTTCGCCTGGTCTCTTTGTCACGCCAGCTCCAGAGACACCAATAGCACTTCATCAACCTGCAGCTGAATCTGATACGGATGACGAATTACCACGGATCTCGGGGAAGAATGAACGCTTCCAAGCATTGGTTGCCAGGAAGCGTCAAGAAAGACTTGCCAAAGAAGAAGAGGAGGAACGTAAGCGAAAGGAGCGTGTAGAGCGAATGGCCGAGCAGATGCCTGCTGAATCAGAGGTTGATGACGACGTATCTGACATCACAGATGACGAGGGCGGTCGCAGACTCACGCAGAAGGGTTCAAGACCTGCCCGGAAGGCCAGCAAAAAGGCCCTGGAAGAGATGAACCGCGAAACGCAACGAATGAGCCGAAGCTTGCAGCTTGCTCACGAAGCGAAGACGAAAAAGAAGATCTCCAAAGCATCTCTCTTCGAGCGGTTCAACTTCAGGACAGAATCGGCACCCGCTGACAATAAACCTATGAGCTCTAGCAGACCGACTACTCCTGGTTCAGTCCAACACACAGATGTGGATATGGCAGATGGTACTCCTCCAAGCTCTCCGCCCCTTGCTATCAAATCTATCCAGGACCCTCCTACACCTAAAGCTGCAGAGACTAGTGCAAAGTTAGACGATGTATTCGGAGATGACGATGTTGAGTTACCTAGCTTGGAAGATGTCTTAGCACAGAGTAAAACTGAAGATAAAGGCAAAGGCAAGGCTATTGAAACCGTGGTCGGCACTACAGAGGCAAAGAAAAATGAACCGAGCAAACCGAGACGTCAAGTCCGGGTCAAATTACCTCCAATACAGGCAAACTTGGTCACGATTGACTCCGACGACGAACTTGAGATCACTAAGCCAAAAAAGGGAAGGATGGATGCGATATTCGATCGACTCCCTGAGAAGAAAGCGCAGGAACCTAGGTCTATGAATGTGCTGCGCCGCTTAGCTCATCTTTCGTCACCGACAAGGGAATCCTCGCGAGGCCGCAACGCCAAACCTTCGATGACTTCTGCTGAACTTGGCTTAACTTTAATGCAACGCGCCAAGGCTCAGAGTAAGCTGGAACGCGAGCGACGTTTAGAATTCCTGCGGTCCAAGGGCATCACTGTACAGACCGAAGAAGAGCGCCAACGGGAAAGAGAAGAGATCGACGATATCGTTGCTCGAGAACGCCAGAAGATTGAGGAGGCCATGCAACGGGAACGTGAGGAGGCCAAGAAGGCACGAAAGGAAAAGAAGCAAAACGGCGAAGATGATCCTCTGGCTTGGGACGATAGCGATGACGATAGTTATGAGGAGAGTGAACAGGAGGATCCGGTTGAGATTGAGCTTTCCGGTTCCGAAGAGGAAAAAGAGGGCGAGGAAGAAGATGAGTTGGATGATGCTGAGAACGGAGATGAAGAAGAGCCCGCACCAAATCCCATGTTTGAGGATGAAGCAGAGGAGGATGGGGAATCTGATGAGGAGCGCACACCAAAGGCAGCCAGGCATGTTGCTTCTGGCGACGAGGAAGATGACGAGCTTCCAGCGGTGAAATCGCGCCGGCCAAAGAAACATGTGCACATTGTCTCAGATGACGAGGATGACGAAGTCCAAGCGACCCCAAGACCCAAGGCCAACCCACCAAAATCTCCATCTGTTGCTCACACAAGTTCTCCTAAGATACCAACTTCTGTTTTAAGATCGGCTACCAAACCATTCATTCCCGGACTGCCTATTCCCGCTGCAGCGCCGGCAGGCCTTGGACTTACCCAAATTTTTGCTGGCACTATGGACGACAGCCAAATCGGACCAGCCAACAGATCACCACTACAGTTCGCGCCCAGCTTAGACGACTTCCCTGACTCCCAGTTCTCCGCCACAGCAGGCCAGTCTCAGAATGACTTGGTTCTGAACAGCCAGAATACGCAAAATATAGACACACAAGCGCAAGAAACACAGGGTGTTCAGTTGCACTTCCTACAGTCACAAGCACATGGTTTCGATTCTTTGATGCAAATTGACGGCACACAAATGTCACAACTGATCGAGCCTACCCAGGACGGCGGCTTCCAAGATTTCTCCCCGCTTAAGCAGCGGTTTGTCGACGCTCCCCAGTCGACGGTCGATACTGTACTAATGGGCGGGACCCCTGACAATGAAACAATCCTTGAGTCTCCGCTTGCGAAGAGAAGAGGCAAGTTACGACGCAGAGGCGAAAATCCGGTATCTTTGTCTACCTTGGCTTCGACAGACGCTCCAGGAAGTCCTAGTGCAGCTCCCAAAGACGGCGAGATAGACACGAAAGCAGCGGCAAGCGCGTTTAAGCTAATGGAGAAGGCAGCCAAGAGGAAGAGGCGCATGCAGGAGAAGTTTGACAAGAAGAAGAGCAAGGCCACTGAGATGATCGAGGAACAGGCCGAGGAATCTGAGGATGAGTACGCTGGACTTGGTGGTGCTGACGGCGAGGACTCAAGCGAGGAAGATGAGGAACTCGTCAAGGAGATGATCGATGATACGACTGGGAATGATGCCGACGACGCCAAATTAGCTGGCTTCTTTGCGTAAGTCCTGTTATGTCTGTCATTATACAAAGCTGACCATTATACAGTGACCGAGAACGTGCGGCAGATGCGGCACAAGTAGACAAACTTTTCCGGGATATCACGACTGGCATGTTGCGAAAGCGACGTCGTGGTGGTAACAACGACTTCGATCTATCGGACTCAGATGACGGGGGCGAAGCCCGGCGGCGCTTGAAGCGACGCCAATTCGCCAAGATGCAGAAGGCGCTGTTCGCAGACGAGCGCATTGGCAAGATCGCCGAGAACCCGCGCAACGCGGCATTCCTCAAGAGTATAGAAGATAGGAATAGTGATGACGAATGGGATTTTGGCGACAATTTCGCTGATGCTGCGCCTGGAAGCGCGGATAGCGAAAGCCAAAGTCAGGGACAAGACGCCTCAGCGGCGGAAGAGTCAATTCCGAATAGTCAACCTACGAATGAAGGGCGCAAACGCGCACACGCAGATGAGCATGCAGCGCGCCCGCCACCAAACGCCCGCCGCACGAAAGGAGGTGTTCGCCCCACCTCGCTCACAGATGTGCGTAGGGAGTTATCTAATCTCCTTGATGAGCCTAATGGCTCTGCTGCGTCGATCATCCCCGCTACGGAAATAGGCTCCGACAGCGAGGATGAGGAGCGTCCAAGGACTTCATCATCAAATAAAGAAAACCGCCGACCAGAGGTTGCAGTCGTAGATCGTATCAAGCTGAAGCGAGACTCTTCCTCACTATCGACCACAAACAACGGCGCAGCTAGCTCAGGCTCATCCTCACGCCTCGCATTCGCCGCGCCGTCGGCTTCTGGTGGTAGCGGCTTGTTCAAGGTACCGGCACTACTAAGGAGAGCGACGACAAATTCGCTCATATCGAACTCTTCGTCGTCGAGCGGTAGCAGTACCCCTACCACAAGCTTACATAAAGTCGGAGATGACAGCAAGGTGCTGAAGAAAACAGCGGGCAAGCGCTCGGGTGTCAATTATTTTGCCAGGGAGAATGAGCGCCGCGCGGCGGTGGCTGATGCCGAGAAAAGGCGCGAAGCCAAAAAGTGGAAAGGCGTCGAGGGACGGAGTAAAGTTGTTGGCGGCTTGTTTGGTGGTGGTCAGTTTGAATAGACTGAGACGGGCCAGGTGGCTGGTCTGTCTTTTGATGTAATTTTGCGTCCTCGTTTCTTCATGAGCTACCTAGTGATGAAGGCATCGGCGTCCGGATAGGAAGAACATAGCAAGGTTCTCTGATATGGAGTTGATAAAATTGAGACGATGTTGCATCACTACATTAAGGAGACTGATAAATGATTCCTCTAACATATCCCAGCCGTATACAAAGATTATTTCTACAATATATTAGGAAGCTATCATTGTCATCTTCTACGAACCCAACTAGGGGTCCGCCGTAGTTATAGGGAGCCAGTCTCCGATACTTTTGGCGACCAATCAACTAACGTAATTGTTTCGCAGTAAATCTAATAAGGCATAGGCCATAGTACGCTGTAGATATAAAGGCTTACAGCGTATATCTCACTATATTTATAGTGAGAAATTAATCCGATTTAACGAGTTTGTTCAATCCATTGATTGCTGAAAGCCCCTATGCGCTATATAGCCCCCTATAGCTACAGCGAGCTTTAGTGCTTAATTCCCTATGGATATTCACCGGGACTGCCACACCATTTTAGCGGGAATTAACCTACCTAATCTATATTACATAAGCAGAATTACTCTTTCCCACTGTCCCGCCATTACACCATCAAATTCGCGCTTCTTCATATCTTACAAACTACAAACTTCATCTGAAGTGTCGCTGGGCGACGGGTAGCGATTAATATTCTTGCAACCTTGAACAATTTTAAGCGCCAATAATGGAAAGCTCACTTCGAGGCTCGAGGCTCCTATCATCACCGTTACCATTGTTGCGGTTCATGTGGGGAGGAATATTGCCAATTGAATAATTGGGATGATGCCTTAGTGATTCATCAATCATGGCACCGCCGCCGGCTGTATGTCTCATGTTAATAAAAACGTGTTTAGAGTATATGAGAAGTCGGACCACCGCTAATTGTGCCAGACCCCGACACCTCATAGGTTTTTAGTGCCGAAGAGATCTCAACCTAAGAATGAGACGCCAAAAACATTTCAGGGCAGCGGGCAGCAATTCCACGCGACACCACGATTCTCTCTCCACTCGACGCCTAGGGAGCTACCGGGAGGAGGGGCTGGTCTGTCGCAACGCCCACCTTCGAGTATTCCTACCCCTGCTCCGTCTAGGACCGCGACTGGGTCTGGGGTCGGGGCCTTCTACCGTCCCACTCCGCGTAACACGGACCCGATCAACGACATCATTAGCAGTTCGCCGCCTTTTGCTGAGCAGCGGCCTAGCGATGTTGTTAGTAACCAGCGCGATCCCATAGAAGCTTTCGATGTAGACACAGATGTAGATGCTGTGCCGGAGTCCTCACCAGTGCGGGGAGACCCTAACAGCTATGGGGAAAGTAGCGAAGATGAGGAAGACTCAGGCCGTCGATCTCCAAAACGCCGCCGCATTTCCATATCTTCAGACTTCGACATCGATGACCATCAATCGTTGCAGTATGAACATAGAGGTATGGAAGAAGATCTTGTTATGCATGATGACATGGACATCCAATCTTCCCCGCCAGATCTCTACGAACCCCCCGATAGCGAGATAAAGGAGGAAAGTGACGTTGCTCTCTCCCCTCTTCAACCAAGACCCTCGATTTCAGCCCAGCAACCCACCTTCCAAAAAGCACCGCGCTTCAAGCCTGTAGAGATGCCCGAGGGTTCCCATCGCGGCGATCCGCTACCAGATACCTTTTCGCCTCACCGCAAAGGGGCAAAGTACGTGCCGGGTGGGCTCGCCGCCGAGGTTCGCGACTGGTTTGTCGACGTGTGGGCCGGTGCTAATGCCGCCGGCACCGGGACGGCGAAGCGCGACGGAGAGTGGATTGCGAGAATTCTGATCGAGGAGGTACGCTGCGCGCCAGGCATGGCGCTAGTTACTGGACGCCATATCAAGCACGAGGATGAGGACAACGATCTACCTCCGGGCGGAGAGGGCGCACAGACAAGAAGTACGAGGATTGTACTTGCCGGTAGCCCGAGAATAACCGGCCTAGAGAGGAGGCAAGAAGTACGACCTGGTGTTGTGGTGGGTGTCGGGAGGCCGACTTGGGAGATCTCGCTCCCGGGACAGGGGCGCTGGAATGTTGTATGCGAGTGGGCTGTTTTGCGCTGAGATCGTGGGACATGAAGACTATGGAAGCATTGTCTATCTGCCATTTCATGAGCGCACCCGCTTCAACTTACCCAGTATATGAAATTCGCAGCCTGCCTACCTAATCAAAAGGCTGCGGACAACCGGCTGACTTCATAGTTGCGCTTAAAGTTGCGTATTTGGAAGACAGACGCAGTGATCATTCGCTACGAGTTCGAAGAATGCCTAACCCGATTACTGCCACCACCGAAATTCATTCAGCCTTGTTGGACTTGATTTATGGTTGGTACTACATAATTAGCTCTACATGAGCTACATATTGCCGCGCGTGACGGGTAGGATTACACAAGCACGACCTCTCCTAATTGGATTGAGGCTTCTCTCTCCTATAGCTGCGAATTTGGTTTCTTCCCAGAAGCCATTATGAATGAGGCGGAGTCGACCTACAAATACCTAGTTGTACAACAGCAAAACCTGATGGTGGGCTGTGCTCTCCAACAGAAATCCGCCAATCACGCCTTCTATATCAAAGTAATAAAAGGTTGCAGAAATCCCGCCGTCGATAATATCTCAATTTCACCGGCGCTCTTGCATGCAGACCATGTCGCGATGGCTCTTAACTCCAAATTCGAAGGCTCGATCTTTTCTGCCAAGAACGAAAACAATCTCGCCCTCCTACATGGAAACGTGGACTTTGCTCTTATAAAAGTCGAAGTTCCTAAACAGTTTGAAGGATTAGGCAAGGCTCTTTCAAAGTTTCGGCTGGAGAACGCCGAGCATGGGCCGCAGCATAGGACTGCCCGTAGGCTCGGTGCCTTATTCGAGCAAGTTATTCCAAACATCGACTCACTTGCTTCCGCATATGGAGAGAGAGCATCGGAAATTGCAACATCGCCTGAACTCGAGTTGAAGGTGAGGGATTCTCATCTAGTTACAAAGTTGTTTAAGTCAATAGACCGCTGATTTTGACAAAGGCGACGGAGTACGGTCCATTCGCTGGGCATGTGGGGGTTGATGGCACTTCAATCTACGCGGCAGCCTCGTCTGGGAACAGCGTGATCGCTCTGCATCTGCTAGCATGCATGCTAGCGCGAATATTTTCCAGCGCCGAGGCGACAGCTATTTGGACCCAACTAGTTAAGGACCGACTGGAAGAGATCAAAACTAAGTCAGATGCTTCCCAGCTACAGGGAATTGCTGCTGTCTACGCGGCAGAACTTGGCTCCCAGGTCCTGCGAGACGATTTGGCCGTGTGGGACGCAAGTGCGCGTGCATGGCTTCAAGCGGCAAACCAAGTAAAGAAGCGTGAAGACACCCAGCTAAGACTTATCATCAGGAATATTCCATCAATACAGAGCACAGGTACGACATACTCGAATGTGGTCGAGAACTGGATTGTGGCGATGACAACGATCCAGAAATTGATCCAGGGCGTACCGCAGGATATTTCGAACAGTTCAGTCCTTCTAGGACTCATGTCATGGCACATATATCCAGACTTGAATGTATTTTCTCCAAATAAGTATATCGCGTTCAATGATCCTCTAGTGAAGAAGGGCGGCATAATCACACTCGGGCTGGAGAAGAAAGGCGGAGATCGCACTGGTGTCAATTGGTCGGTCTCGCTTTCCCATTTACGCTATTATGGTGATCCGATCATCATTGAGAAGTCGTCCGAGGAGGATAGTGGTCGGATCACTGCACAGGAACTACGCTTCATCACCTTTGGATGTGTTCTGGGCAGTTGGGATAAGCCAGCGTCAATTGACATTGCAGAAGCCGCTAAATGTTTCGACGCACTTGGAGATGCTATAAACCTCCAAGACATCACCGAAATGAGCTACGGCCATTCTCTGAGCTGGATTTCTCTACTAGTCAACACGGCAAGGACCTTCTTATCATCCAATGACGACGATCGAGAAACGGCGCTTCATTATATTGAATTTGGAAGACGACGAGGTCGAAATTTCCTCGACCCGAAATTTCAAAATATCATTCCCATGTTTGGCCTAACTTGTCCTTATTTACTCTTCGAGCTCTCAACTGAGTTCGGCGCCAGTAGCAAAGATCCAGAGGCGTCTATCGCGATGCTTCGTCAGCTTGCTAAAACTTGCAGTTTCCATAGGGACGACTGCATTATCCTTAGCAGCCCCCAATCTCCCCTGAATTGTAATCCCAGTAAAGGGTTTCACCGGAGTTGGGAGCTTGTATCCGCAATCCCAGCGCCGATGTTGACAAACAAAAGATCTCAAGATGGTGAATTGCGAGTAGCGGATCGACATACCCGCTGGGTTCACGTCGATAGCACTCGAGATCCCCTAGCGCAAAGATACATTGACGTTGCAAAAGCTCTACATCTTACGAAAATACCAGACGACCTGGATCGTACGATTCGAGAGAGCTCATTCTTCAATACCGAGGAGGCAGATAGTGTGGCAAAGACATCCATATCCACATTCAGAAGCTGCGATTGTCGAAAGAGGGAAGCCACATGTAATAACAACTGCCCATGCCGGAAGCGGGGATTTAAGTGCACTTCAATGTGCGCATGCCTCTCTGACTTTACTGGCTTGAAGGAGAATTTACGCTGTATCAATACCCGAAGCTGCGAGTCAGTTTCTGAGGTGGTAGATGAGGACGTCTTTTGGCTCTCCGTGAGGAACACAGTCGATTTACATCATGATATCTCGCTCACCAAGACCGGCAACGGATTCATATGGCATGACCCTCCAACTGCGTATGTTGAGAGATATTGGAGCGGCAGTTTCATACCTCCCCCATTTGGCGACTTTCTAGGAAGCGATAACGGATCCTGTCGAGGAAGCGATGACATATTCCTTCCAGGAGATAGTGACTTACCCTTTCTAACAACCGATGACGAGTTCCCGTCTGCTTCTAGTGATTGGTCTAATGCTTTAGAAGACGAGCCAGATCACCCAAATAACTCGTCTTATAGTGTGAACGCAGTTGGTCGCAGGGTCAACTTCCATTCTGTGCAGGTGAATGGATGTACCGGGTTGTTTCTCACAAACAACGCTACGGTCAACGTACCGCGGCTTAGCCTCTCTAAGCTTACCGAAACACTTAAATCTGGGGCTCTAGATCCGGTTCTATTGAGAGCTAAGCTAGAAGCTGCTGAGAGGTTCGGAATTCTGGATTTCTCCAGCTCCTTGGAAGGGGATCTCTGTTACAGCGACTTATTCTTCAAGTCGTTGAAGGCTGTATCCGCAATATCCCAATTATACGACGCTTGGCCAGAGGCGACAATATCTATGAGCATCACAAAACAGCCACTCGGATCCGCCCGCTGGGCTGATAATGTGTGGAATCATTCAGCACTTGATGGCAATGCAAAAGTTTGGCGGTCTACCAAGTTCTCCTGTCTCGCCATGCTCGAATCAGGTGGGCATGACATACATCCCGATCGACTTGAGCTGGTCATGGCGATGGCAACGGGAAATTCTATTTACGCCTCAGAAGCCCTACTCCAGGATCCTATTCTACCAGATTCTTCGGGTCTGCCAGAATTCAAAGGAATCCTACGTTTAACAGGCAACATCGGGCACGCCGGCATAGTGATGCTCATCCCGCCTCCTACCCCGCGAGTTTTGCAACGGGACGTGACATGGGAGAGAGTTGAGAAGATCAACATTTTCGAAGGACTGCTTAAGCCCTTTTTTACCCAGACATCATTACACCTCAAGCTCACGGAATTCAAGTTCCCTCTCGCGAGCTCTCGCGGTGCCGTCGACGCGGACGTGGTAATTCGCGAAGCGCTTATATCCGTATACGATGGATCGAAATGGATCGCCGACCTGGATATTCTTCAAGCATTTGAAAACCCCATCTTAACTCGCATGCCAGGTTGCTCTTGTCCACGTCAAGTAGATGACAAGGATTTGGGCCAACTCCTTGTCGAACGTTTCGGGCGCCAGCTTAAAGCCATAACTACCTGGGATGGGCTACTATTGTATAAAGAAAACCTAATGGAAGGTGAGATAGGTACAGTATGCGTTCACGGCAATTGGTTTGCGCGATTGGCTGTGGCGGCCTTGGCGGCTTGGATGGGATCCCAGACAGTCGCGCTACCGTCACATTGTGTCTGTTCTCAATGTGGGAAACAACTTCTTGAACAGGCCGATGGAGTTTCACTCTTAACTACTTCTGCGGCTCCCGGGCTTTTAATACTTTGAGATGGTTGGTTCATGTATACAGTCAGGCATTTTGGTCGGCAGTTCCTATTTTTCCATCTATAACGTCTCAATCTTCCTATGAGCTTACTCGTCTAGGCGTTAGCGGTTGAGCACTTGGGGCCAGCTCACTACATTACTAAACACACCGAGAACTTAGTTATAAGATTGTCAGAGAATCTCCTGTACCATCTAGGCTTTTCTTTAAAATACAGTGCCATCGCTTTTGATCAGTATCGGGCTCGACTTCGTCTCTGGTCGACGCTTCGCTGCTATCTCACGTCCAGATTTCCAAGTCCCAGCCTCAAGGACCTGCGCCATAGTCAAGTGAACGCCTTTATCCATGCGCGATAGAATTTTATCATATAATATGTCGATCAGCACCAATGTCATAGCACGCCACTCAACTATAACATCGTCCCCCGCCTCAAACATTGGCAATTCCTGGCCAGACGCCTTCAGGCCCTGCTCAAGGGATTCCTTTTTAAGGGACAGAACTCCCAAGTCGACGAAGAGGCCGCCATTGCGATACTCAGGCAAGGCTGTTAGAGATTCTGAATTGACCCATTGCTTTCCCAGCACTCTCTGAAATGGAACCATCAATGAATAAGTGAGCCATTGCGTCAGCTTATGGAAGGGTTGGATGTATTCCGCAATGTCATCCGATTTGGGGGATTTCGCCTGCTTCTTCAGAGTACTCAAAGGCCACGCATCACCGATAGGGAACCCGTTGACGGTCGTCCGATCCTTGGGCCAAATGGGAATGAGCAGGTTCTGAATGACATCCCAGAAGATGAGGATATCAAGTTTTGAGTCACCGGCGGTCTTCAGCATATGATCTGGGGGTATTATTAGCAAACCTTGAGGACTATGCAGCACCACAACAAAAGCTACCTACCGACAAGGTTGCCCGGGCGGCCTTCAGCCCCAAATATGTCGGAGTGGGCGAGGAGGGATTTCCCTAAGCTCCTTAGAAGGGCTGCACGGGACTCAACTCCTAACATTGAGTTGCTGTCAGATACTTGAAAGCCCTCTGCCAAAGTATCTGTCGTCAGTTGTTCTAGACCCTTTCCTATATACCATTTAGATCAGTGAATGTGCAGATACAAAGGGAGTGCTACTGGTTACCGTCGACAATGGGGATATTTCCAGACTTTGAAGCAGTGAAATCTAGAGATTTAAACATGTAAAGACTAGCCACTGCAATGCCTTCACTCCGTTCGTAAGTCCGATCCGTCCCGGGCTCGACGTAGCGCCAGTGATCACCGGCGCCAGCATCTAAGAGCACCGAGACGAAGAACAGGTCGATTAGGCGACGAGTCAACTCAATATCGTCACATCCCGCTTCCTTCCACTTCTGTGTCAAGTCCGCGATACGGGGCACATTCCCGACCTCGAAATGCTGCCAGCGTCCATGAGGCGGGATTGTTTCGAACTTGTCCGGGCCGAAATCACGCTGGTAAGAATATTTAGTATCTATATACAAATTATGTATCACACTGAGTGTTCAACCTTAATGACAGACGTTACGAAGTCCGCAACTTCGTCTAGCCGATCCTCGTGCAGGTCGAAGTGGCTCAAGTTCCCAGCCTTGGCGGCCTCGGCTACGATTTTGGCTCGTTCCCGGATGGCGCGGAGAGAGAGAAGGTACTTGACTTGAGAATCCATTTCTGCCTCGAATGTGTAACTCGAAAGGGGGAGGTTTAGAATAGAGATCTGGGGACGGTAGGTAGACCTTATACAGGTATATATAATAAGAGGTAGGTACCCAACCCCGCTTATTGCATCTACTTAGCGTAACCCACTCCACTCCCCTTCCGGGTTTCTGGGGCATACATTAGGTAGGTACTCGAGCCCATGGTCGTGTGTCGATATATGAATAAGGGAATGGTGGTGATGCCTTGACTTCATATTTCTATGAGTATCAAAGAAAGAGTATATATATTGCCTTGGATGATAGAGGTTTGATGGCTGCTGTAACGTTTAGCTAGCTGTGTATACATGTAGCTATTGTGATACGCGAAAGTAGGTACCTACCTAGTATATATACATATGTAGTTTGGAGAAATTAGAGTCACAATAACTTGAAAAGTCCATCAAGGCTTCCGGCTTAAACTTGGCGCGATTGACTTCAATAGAAGACATTTGACTTTGAGTTTAAATGAGATTATATTGGTTTATTGTAGATAGTGGCAGGTACCTAAAGTTGGCAAGTGCGCCACACTGTATGAGGGGTATATCTTCCCACACGTTTCACACCCAGGCTTGCTATCAACTCGATGATAAAGGATACCAAGTGCTATGAACTTGAGCTAAAGACGTAAATTCTAAAAGACATAACGTAAAATTTATTCCGAGCTATCAGTATCAGCTAATGTCTAGGTACCTAGTCGACGACCCAAACGCATCTCTGCCCGTTAATTACAGACCATTCATGCTATTTAGCGCAAGTAGATACCAACAAACTAACGCAATGCTTGTTCCCAAGCCCTATCGTATCATATCCCAAGAATACAAAGTCCTATCAATCTCATAGAATTATAACATCAAAAACATCAATTTGTTCGCCGTCTATGATGCATTATCGTCATAATGTCATGCAGGTCTGGAACATAGAAAAAGCCTGTGAGATAACCATACTCCGTGCCAAAATGATGATAGGTATCAGCCAGAATATTATTAGTATCGCTTATACTTCTGTGAGTTGGTTAGTATGACGGGCTCTTCGTGAAGGACTATGAATATACTTGCCTGTTCCACTCTTCTCTGGTTCTGAGGGTCTAATGCATTCGTGGCTCCCATCAACGTCTGTCCAATCGCCTTGCTTGAGCCGATGAGGGGTCTGAATATGATCGTTGGTGCCCGTTTAAGAACAGCCTTAGCGGCCCCTTGAGCGCTCTGGCTCTCCATTACCTCTCCAGGGACCGCTATAATGGCATCTCTTGCCACATTAAGATCTCGAGCAAGGCTCGCGTAAGCACCCCTGAGTCCCTGCATGACCCCTGTAGGCTGGTCTGCGTACAGACTAATTTGTTTCGGTTCTTCTGTGTCCAGCTCTTCATCATCCCACCCCGTGACTTCCCGGTGATCTGGTTGCTTCACAAGAACACCTTCGGCGCCTTGAAGGGCGTACTGTGTGCCGACAGCCAGCTTGGCTCCAAGCTTCACAATCTCCGTGCCGGTTGTCTTCGCAAATGCTACGGCGCCTTTGCTAATACTGCGAATTATCCTACCATCTTTCTTGTATTCCTTAATCGGAATCTCGATGAGATTTCTGAATCCACTTCCTACGTTGACGAGAGAACGAACCGGCGCGAGACCAGCAAGAACACCAGGAAGCTGAGTCTTCTTTACATCAGGCATCCAAATATCGTTTAGGGTCTTTCCGAGTCTGTCGAATCCCAAGACGCCATAGATGATGGTATGCTTCAGGACCATTCGCGATTGGTCGAGTACTAGGAAATTCATGAATTCGGTAGTATGACCTGACCGTAGACCTGCGTAATCGACACGCTTTGGCTTGAAGTCCAGATTAACAGGTATATCATTCACTTCAGCTCTTTGTACAAAAGGTACGTCGCTAGGAGATGCGTGAATCGGAGCAGATTCATCCTTGAACTCGAAGAACCGCGTAATGAAATCTAGAGCATCTTGGTCTACGTGTAATCGGAGCGGCAGAACTGTAGCTTTCAGTACGATCTCGGATGCAGCTAATTCTGGTACTGGCTTGACATTCAGAATCTCGAGATGAACCATACTGCTACCCATCTCCCTCTCGCCTGCGTCCTGGTCGTAAGTTGCAAACTTCTTCCATGTTGATGTAGGGACATGGTCGAAGATATCAAGATCCTTGACCCGAACATCGATCGAGCTTTGCGTTTCACCGGAATCTGGGGGGAATGTGACCATGTCTACATTGACGCCCTTCAACTCGAAGGTGATCTTATGACGTTTGCTACGGTTCAGTTTAAGCTTCTTTTTTGATCGATAGGCGTTACCTTGCCGGCTTTGTGTGACAGTCATGGCTGTTGTTGCTATTGACTCGGTCTCGGTGGCAGCATCGTTTAGCTCTTGGTTAATAGCCTGAGCAAGCTCTCGAGGATCCCGATTTGCAGGAATACCTATGTAGATCGAGTTGAAAAGAAAGTCTCCGATCACGGTTTCTTCTTCGACTATCTCCATGTCTGTATTTGCACGGGCACGGTCATGGCGCGACTGCCGCTCGATTGCTGTAACCTCGATATTGTGTACGGCTTTTGAAATGACTTCGCGTGTGCGGTTCCAATCATAGCCATCAAAAAGGTTCCAGATGAAATGGACATCGCGCACACGAACAGATAGGGGGCTGCGCTGAACCTTGACATCATTGGCTACATCGTATTCGTTCTTTGCTGAATTCCAGCGGTGAGCAGTACCTTGTATGACAGATCCTGTCCCAAAGTAGTTCTCATGTATGACCAACTCTTCGTCATCGTCTAGCATATCTGGCTGACTACCGAAGCTTGTGAGTACAACACCGTCAGGCGTGTCTTGTGTTGTTGTCCTTTCTGAGACCATAGAATCTGTAGCATCAAAAAGTTGAGCCTTGACTGAATGTTGTTCGTAATAGTTAGAATCGACAGCGAGAGGACTTGACTGGCCTGATTTTGAAAAGTCAAAATCGCTATCATCATCTTCGCTAAGATCATTTGCCATCTCGAAATCTTTATCAAAGTCAAACTCGCCCTCTGCCCTGCCAAATGCATCGGCAGATATAGAAGCGAGCATATCCTGAACAGGTACAACGTTGGTTCTATATTTGATTTCTTTGCTTGGTGGCGTCGGGGGAGCAAGTGCATTCGCAAGGGCGATCAGTGTTTGGGTTGAGTCTGCGCAAGTCTCGAGGACAAGAAGATCATCTCGCAGTTCAACGTCAACCCATTTATTCCCGTCTATTTGATTGGAGCCGACTTGGATCGTGACTTTTGCCGAAGAAATGAAGCAGATGTCAACATATCCTCGCTGGCAGAGCTCTACTACCTGTAGAGTAGGGGTGTTCGAACTACGCCTTCGGGTGGTCAACGAAGATTCCTTGGATTCTAATGCCGAGATATCGTCAATGAGAAGAACTGACGCCCTATTCAGATGACCTAATGCTTTTGCATCATCCCCACTGGTAAGGTCAATTTCGAATCGAGCATCTGTCAATACAATGACCATCTTGGACGTTAGTCCGAGTGGATTTAGGCCTAGCAAGCAATCTTGGAAGACGAAGTCAACCTTTGTCGGTTTCGCATCTCCACCTTTGCCTTCGCTGGGTATTGGCGAACGGCTCTGGGGCTTCCCCGTAATAGCCGCGTGGGCGTGCTCGCCTAGATTTGCTACGGAAGCTGCTAGAGTTGCCTCAAAGTCTTGTGGCGTGGTATCTTCAGCAAGGCCCAGGATATCCATAATAGTCGGCACACGGTACTCTATGTTCAGATTGCTCATTCTGATCTTGATGACTGGATCCATCTCATCCCCGATCATTCTCATAGTCAAGACGGGTCCGTGTCCCATCTTATCGAGGGACGAGACGGCTGTTCCAACCAATTCTTCGGCGTGGTTTCGGCACACAGAGATAGATCCTACCCCGAGGGCAAGCAAAGACGGGATAGTGATATGGCCGACCTCAGTGTCTTTTAAGGACGCTCGAATTGAACCAAATTTCCCATCGACATCCACTGTAACGTTCATGTTGCGGACAAGAGCTAGAGTAAGGATACCTGGTCGATCGTCTTCGGGCAAATATTTAGCCACAGTCGACAGTCTTGCAAGTTCCTCACCTAGTGCAGGTAAAACTTGAAGGTGTTGAATCTTCCCGACACCGACTTCTAGGTCATCTACGTTGATGCGTAGCACAGCACCTTTCCTCCTTTGTCGAAGTAAAGTATCTACCATAATCTCGTTGTCATTCTGAGAGAATTTATGTTTAGATGGTATAATGAGTTCCAAAAGTCTCTCGAGGTCATTATCTTTCGGCGTCGTGAGATATTCGAGGCGAGTGTTCGTAATTACGGCGCTAATGGGAGGATCACCCATAGAACGTTTCATATACGGACCTGCGAGTTGTATCTTGGAAATGCCAATGCCAACTCCTTCTTCTCGACTAACAAGCTTAACAGCGCTAGTGTCTAGGGACACGCTGCATTCCTTCCCGACGAGATCCAAACGGAAACCACCTAATCTCATGTTCACTTTGTTCTCGGAGCTTGCAGAGGTATCATCTGGGCGTATTGGTGCATCAAATCTTACTCCACGCGTTTTGGGCGGCGTTCTTGTTGGGCTCCGAGGGATTGGGGACGTGTTCGATGTCATCGATGAGCTCATATTCAGGAAGCCACTTAAACCTCCGAACCAGCTGAATGTCTCATCTAATCGTTGAAGGTCCATTTTGATATGGAGCGGCAGAGTCGTGACTTCACATCTCGTCGTCGTGGGCGTTTGTGAAACTTTGAGAGAAACGTCTGCGCCGGCGGCAGGGAAAGCATCTCTCACTGAAGCGCGCATTTGTATACGCTGATCGAAGGAAACTATGTCATCATTTCCATATCCAAGTCTGAACTTACCCACATCAACCGAAGTCTCAGTCGAGGATGATGATCCGGATAGTCCTACGTTCAAATCTTGGATAGTTGCGGTTAGGAGAGCTTCGGTACTGAAGGAATTAGGGTTGGGGTTGAACAACCGCTCAGGGGTATCAGCAATTCCGACCAGGTTTTCAAGGAAGTGAACGGTAATTTGCTCGGCAATAATCTTGATGTCAGGTACATGCGATTGGGCGCTTTTATGATTTTCTGCCTTGCCCTTCTGTTTAGTAGGCGGAGTTTGGGACTGCTCTTTCAAAGCTGAAAGGATCCGCGACACTCCCATGGCCAATAAGAATCCAGTCGAGAGATCAGAACGTATTTCTAGTGATGATATAATTACCTCAAGGGCTTTATCAGAAGAGATTTCATGCTTAGGTATATTAGCACCCGGAGCTATCGATGCTGTTGACTGGTCGCCTGAGTAGATAGAGAAGGCTCCGGGAAGATTCGGAGAAACCGACCGGTCTAGATGAGTTCGAGCATGCCCGGATGCTGGGTCTTCTCCAACATACGCTACTTGTATATGCTGATGATTTGAAGGGATATAAAGCGAGATTGCACTTAACGAAACGAGTTCTTTCACTAATCGAGTAGGCCCTCTTGGAGTTGCAGCCTCTTCCACTGGAGATCCTTCTTTCTCTGAATGATGTGGGTGATCTTGAGATTGTGTCGCTTCCTCAAGATTATCAACGATAGAACTATGCTCTATTTTAGGACTAGGTGATGAATCTTTACTTAGCGAAGAGGTATTGTCGTTACGGCGAGGCTCCCGAGATTTGGTGGTTGTAGGTTCTGGAGAGTTTGAAGGCAGAGATCCGGTTTGTTGTTGTTTTGAGCTTGGCGAGTTCTCTACACTCGGTGGTTCCGAGTCCCAAGCTCCAGGCATAACTGGAGCCTCCCGGCCTACTTGTGAAGATGCAGCATGGGAAAATGCGCTCATATACATGCTCTCAGCTTCCTCGTGACTGAATAGGTGAGATCGCGCAAGGTCTTCACTTATAGAATGTGTCCCATCACTTTCGACTAAGCTCGGAGGTCTATCCTCGGTACTCTGTGACGATTCGACGGAACTCTCTCCCCATCTTTGCCGATGCTCTAGAGCTGGCTCGGACTGGGCAATGCGCGTTAAAGATGACCAAGGGTGTGGCGGCGATGCGATGGATGACTGAGCTGCGTGTAAGAAAGGAGCTGGATCCGGTTCATCATGCGGCACGAATTGAGGAGCAAGAGCCCGTGGGGTGGACGGCGCAGATCTCGATTCTTCATCTTGTTCTTCGTTTGATCCACTCAAGTCATACGGTATATTGAAGGCATCTTCACTGTCCATGAGATGCTGGTGATACTGACTCTGCGCAAGGTCATCAGTATTAGAACGCCACTCTGATTCAGACATCGCCGGCGAAATGGACTCCTGTGATGCAGTCTGCTGCCTTGTAACAGTGGGCGAGTTAGTTGTAAACGACGACGGTATCGATGGGGACCGAGCCAAGCTTGAGAAAACGTTTGCTTCGGAGATCAAACTTGCTCGAATCTTGTTTAATCCAACATGTCGTTTGCCCTCCTTGTGAATAATGTCGGACGTCTCGTCCGCGATGGTCTCGTCTGCTGCTGTAGTGACGCCCTCTACATTTACCTCGTCGATGGCAAGTTGGAAAGTGACCAACTCAGAGACGGTCGAGCTGGGTTCAACGGGGACTTCGACATCGAGGTGAAAGGTAACGCCCTTGATAGATACTTGTACTCGATCAAGTATACCTTGCAAGAAATCTGCAAGAAAGGTTGGTAGTGAGAGGGGTTGACCGGTTCCCAAAGGGTAGTCTTCATCACTTCCATCTTCACTACTTGTCACAGAAGCACCGAGGTCCTGGGTTTCAGCTTCAAGCGCAGCTTGGAGATCAGCCTTTTCTTTCAAAGGCTGCGTCTCCAAGAACGACTGGGCTAAATCGATAGCGTGGGGGACAGGATCGCCCTCCTCAGATGATTCAGGTCTCCTTTTCCCATGTGCAGCGCCTCTTGATGCTGTATCAAAGCTATCGTCTTTAGATGTAAGCTTCAGCTTTATTTCGATGCCATCGACCTCGACGGTGATAGGGCTCGTATAAATGGCAGAAGGTACGGAGATTCGGAGTAATAAGACTTTGGCTTTTCGGACTTCGAATGACGGTGGAAGCTGTAGTAACTGTTCTAATTTCTACAAGCCGATACAAAGTTAGCTCTCTCTATATAATATCATATTAATCATCTGATATGATGAAGGATGGAAGCATGCCTGTAGCTTGACCCCAACATCTTGTAATGTGAAGACATTGTTCACGCCCATGGCGAAGTCCAAATTATCTATATCCAGGGCATCGGTATCGAAGTAATCTAATTTCGATAACGTGTACCGCAGCAGCCGCTTGGGCATACTGGAATTCCGAAAGGACTGGAAGAATAGCGCCATGGTGACAATATTGACAATACCACGGCTACTACGATTTGGTTAGAAATGGATGAGGCTAACGAGCGCTTCACCGACGCGTAGGTCGCGCTTGGGGGGACAGTAATATATGATCTCGATATCCCACAGGTCGGGATGCGGGGTGGTAGTTCATCGTTGTCGGCACTGACGGCGTTGTTGGACAAGGGAATAGACGACAAAGTAGTTTTGGATGATAGGATGGGAAGTTTGTGTCCGACAGAGTGACGACAAATCCCGTGAAGGCGTGTCCCATCTACGGTACAGCAGGGAAAGAAATGGTGAGGGTGCGTGGCAGAGAGTTGGCCGAGTGTTGGCCTGGTGGTCAAGGGTACCTCATAATGTAGGTACTGAATGATGGGGGGAGGCAGGTGTTACTAGGCCCTTTCTATTAGCTTAAACCTTGGTCCCTTTAAACATGAGCTGCAGCAGAGTGTGTCATTTGATCCGCTTTTACTCAGAATGCCTATCAATTTCACTATCGATATACAGCGATAACAACCGAAATCCGCTAAATCACGACGTATCAGCGGTCTCTGACGTCTCTGACTCCAATGTGACTTGCTAGGTGCTTATCCACTAAAGGTGGGGGCGTTTTTAGGCAGCTGACCACTCATCATTGGAACTCAGCATGTGTACCATGTCGTGCGTGTTGTTGTTTCGCCTTATTAAATTGGTTGTTCTTTCTCCTTGCCTCATGTTGTCAGCCTGAGCATCTAGCCTAGGCATCAATCGAGACTATTCTATTTTGCTTTTTTAAAAAACAATTGTGCCCGGTTTGTGATATATCAAATTACTCATTCGAAGTACAAATGCATTAGTTTTTTCGTTATGTATGCTGATACGGAAACTGGTCACAACCTTTATATTCATGGTGAATTAGTCTTAACACGCATGGAGAGTTCGACTTTAGTTTTGTAGGCTCAATAGGTATTCATGAAATATTCACAATTCACAATTCGTAGGCGGATTAAAAGTTTAAAGGGGGCTGCCGGCATCTCAGGGATAGGTGGGGCATACTTTTGTCGTATGGTACGACATAGATCCGGTAGAAGGCATTCATTCCCCGGCACTTTATATTCTTAGACCCGTGAATACCCAGATATCAACTATGTATGTACGTAGAATATGCGTCCCTATCGACCCCACCAGCAGGCAGATCTTAAGCTTGCCAAATTTGAGAAATGGAACCTTATACCTATGAATGACATACGATTGCGATAGTCTGACGTCTTATCAGATATTCATATATTCTTTTCATACCTAGCCTTAAGCCTTCTTAGTCCTAGAATGCCTCGAATTTCATCGTTTACACACAGGCCAATAAATCTACCATACCCATAGTACTGAGTAGTCTCATTTTCACCAGCTCATCGTAGCTTGCCATCCCACTCCTGGTTGAGATTTACAAACGTTTACATGAAAGGTGGAAGTTTGAAAGGGTAGCCAGCGTTCTTGACACGGAAAACTGAGAGCAAGAAGCTGTACATTAGGACCAGGACAGCACCCCACACAATGACCGTGAGCTGTTGCATCTTGGGATCCCGAGTCCTTGGGGCCTTGACCGCTAGAGAAATCGTGGCAAAAGACAGGATACCATCTGGCATCGTTAGCAAACTGTTATCATCGTAATAGTATAGGGGGCTTACAGATGAATGCGACAATCTGTGTCTCAAGTCCAAATTGGCTCTGGAATCCGCCAGCAAAATAGCTAATACCACCACGTCCATCGCCGGCCACGTACGGCACTTTCCGGATTTGGTTGAACATGTGGCCGCTGGTAAACATAAGAATACCAATCAAGCTTAAGCCTGCCCAGACATTGCGATTCTGGATGATAGGCAGGATGTATGGCCAGGCCTTGAAGAAAACACCAGCAATGCCCAGAGTACTGACGATTGCTACAATCCATCCAATGTAATTAATAGGCCGGCTCACCGGTGGGTGAGGTCGATCAGGGAGATGGCGAGCAATCCATTCGTGCACTTTCTCGGCAGTTTGGGGTCTAAGAGCAGTTTAGCGTTGGAGATACCAAAGCCACCACATTTACCTACCCGCTGAAATCATAACGTATAGCTTCAACAGTACTAGCTGCATGTGGGCCAGTCGTAGGTTGGAAGAAAAGAAGCACGGGAGCTGACTGAAGACCGAGCTATATTGAACCAATTAGCTTGGCGGTTGAAAAGATTCGATCCAAGTAGTCATACAGATATAAAAGTCTCTCTTCCATTAGAGAAGTCAAGTGTCCCGAAAATTAATCGGGACTCGCCATTCTTATCACCCTTGATCCAGCTCTTTGCTAGCACATCCCACTCTGGCTGGAAGTCACTGCACAGTTGACAACCGAAACGGGCATCCATAGCGGTCAATAGTACGGCGACAGAGTAGTCTCTAGGAGCAGAGGTAAGCTTCTTATAGGAGGCATCGTTAAGCTTCAACGGTGATGAAGCTTGAGCTTGCGCGTAGAACTCATTATATCGATCGGGTGACGGGGATTTCTTGGCGGCAAGAGACCCAAAAGGAAGGGCGAGGGAGAATAGAAGAGGCAACCAGCGCATTTTGACGATAACTTAGAGACGTCCTCATAAAGAATCTATGTTGTGATAGGGACCGAACTCCGTGCTTGCGCACCCTTGACAACAATGAAAAACAGTGACGCTGCGAAATGCGTCTCCAGTGCTGCTTTGGAGTTCAAAAGGTGTCCTCAATTAGCTTGTTAAGCTCCGTCAAATGCGTGGATAAAGTAATGCAGGGGCCGCGCAACCTTTGACACATCTTATGCACAATTAGGTAAGGGTAGATACCCAGGCATGGCTGGCATGGTACGCATACGGTTACGGGTAGACCCCACAATTACGGTCCGACATAAAGACCTTCAGTCTACGCTAAACTATTCTTGGTACTCTGTTGACTTGGAAACTGGCCCATCAAACACGTCGGTTCTTCCTCCCGCTATGTAGTGCCCTTCTCCTCATTTTGTCTCGCACATACGAAAATAATCCAACTTCATCACCATTGAAGTTATACTCGAGAAAATTGATTATTCAGTTATATAAGAAATAAATCTGACTATACCATTCAATCCGAATATCCTTTGAGATTAGGACGCGTCTACCTCCATGGGTAGGCTTTCCAAGGCTACCATGGGCCGCGAGGTACAAGTAAACATGAACGCAGAAAAGGTACTTTCTCAACTCAATGACAATAACAGCTTGATATAGCAGTATTATCTTGTAATACAAGCCAATTCGAATCATTACTAACTGTTTTAATTACAAACAGCGGAAAGAATTACTACATGATCTGGAGCTGAAGCATCAGATGAATGCTAGTAACACCGAATTACTAGTCAAGGATGAGGACGTTCGTCGATTAAGGCTTCGAATCCTAATGCTGCGAGATGAAAATACTTCACTTCGCGACCAGATAGCCCAGAATAATGACACCAATGCAAAACTCACTGCCCAGTGCGAGGGTCTGAGCGCCCAGATTGAGGCCAAAATGGATATAATTCGATCGCAGGAAAAGCAATTGCGAAAACAGGAGCGAGAATACTCAAACTTGAAGGTATATCCATATACCGAGCAAATCATACGATGAATAATACTGATCGTGCCTTCTAGGCCGAACTCCAGGCAATGAACAACGCAACTCAGGATTCCACCAATCTGCTTGCTGAGAAGCTGTCCCTCAGCCGCGAATTGGCTGTTTTGAAGCCTGAGATTGAACACCTGCGATCACAAGTAAACCATCAACAAGCTACCCTCGCAGAGAAGTTGGCTTTGGAGCGTCAAGTCAATACTCTTGAAGTCGAGCTTGCCAACGAAAAAAAGGCAACCAAGAGAGCAATGCAGAAGCGTGAAAGCAATGACCGGGTCGAGGATGAGCTCCGTAAACAGCTACGCGAGGCAGAGAAGAAATTAACCGCAGAGAAGACGGAGCGCGAGAGACTAGAAGATCAGCTCGAACAAGAGAAACGAACACGTCAATTTGCGTTGCAAGATCAAGATAGCACTCGAGAACTGGAAGCCGATCTTCGAAAGAAGCTTCAAGAAGCCCAGAGACAACTAAGACAGGAGAAGGATGATAGAGAAAGATTAGAGGAGGAGCTTCAAGTTACCAAGCTAGCAGCGAAGAAGACACGGAAGAACCAGTCCAACGGCGATGCAGAGGATGGCTTGCGCTCCCAGATCGAAGAACTTAAGACAAGTTTGGAGTCCCTACAAAAAGAAAACACAAGGATTCGTCAGGAGAGCCAAGCGGCGATAGCCGAAGCTGATGCGCGAAATGAACAGTTCGAAAAGAGGATCGAAAAACTAAAGACGAAGCTCCGTGAGGCACAGGAGCAATTGAAGCAGAGCCAGGCTGACCTTCGAAAGGCTCAGCAGTCACGGCCCCCCATATTAGATGAGACACTAAAAATCAATGGTCGTTCTCAGGTCTTTCGTAAGAGGAAAGCTAAGGATATAACTATTGATGATTTCACTCAAATTGAGATACAAACTCCCGGAGCTGAAGATAACACGAAAGCACGGCGCACATTGAAGAAGCGAGGTCTGGAACCCACACTTGTGGGTGAAAAATCAACGTTCTCGATCACTCCTTTCCTAAATCGCACCAAGAGCATCGTTGAGGACACCCCTAAAGCGGATGAAAGCACGTTGGATGATTCGATCCTCCCCGCACCACCAACCGAAGTGGTGGAGCCCACAACTACGGTTCCCGTGGTCGCTGCAGCGGAGGTTACTCAGAATGAAAAGGCATCCGCCCCCGCCGAGAATGAAAAGTTTAAGCCAGCCTTGAAGTCTCGTGGCCGACCTAAAAAGGTTCTCGGTGATGCAACATCGACCAAGAAGAATGTCCAGCCTATGTCGAAGAAGTCTCTCAAGACCAAGAGCAGCCTCGAAAAAGTAGCAGAGGAATCTAATGATGACAACCGAGAGAACCAACGCGAACCTACCGAACCCGCCGAACCTGCCGAGAGGACAACAACTGTTAAGTTCAATTTTAGTCTCCCGCAGGACGAGAGCACGTCGTCTAGCATGAATGGCGAGCAACCCAAAAAGAAGAAGCGTAAAGTCTTAGGCTCGACCAAGACGCTGTTCGATGAGGAGGAGGGTGAGGCACCGCCGGCTAGGAAGCCGAGTAAAGTCCAGCTAGGTGCAAAGAGGGCACTCGGCAAAGCGCCTCTCGCTGTGAAGAGAAACGCTTTTGCCGGTGCAGCTTCCTTCTCTCCCCTGAAGAGGGATCGTAGAGGTGTCGGCGCTAGCTTCCTAGCATGATACACGGACCCGGAATAATCAGGATGACAAATTTGGCACTAGCAACGGAGGGAATGGATTTAGCATCTATCGGCGTTATTGATTGTTTCATGATTTGGAGTTGGGATAAGGTTATGGGAATAGGAATAGGTACGCGGTTGCATTATTAGGTGTGCATATGAACACGATTGCCTTGAGAAAGGCTCTATTATTTCTATGGACAAACTACAGATCGACAATTGTGATTGTACTATACTTGCAAGCGAGTTTATATGAAGTGGCATATGTCCTAGTAACTGCAAAGTAAGCTCGTTGTTCTATATCACAGGTGATGCGTTGTGGGAAAAGGCGAAGTAAACCATAGCGGTGTTTTACGCAGCTTTGGGCTTTTTCCAAGTTCCTTTGATGCCACTCTCAATCATCACAAGTCTGTCCTCCCTCCAACTCCAGACCATAGCAATAGTAGTCCCTGGACCAGTCACCAGCGCGAAGAACGCAAGACCCAACACCGTCTTAATAAGATCTCCTACACTAGGTTTGCCGAGGATTCGCATAACGTCATAGACAACAAGCCAACACCAGAAGAGCGTGGCGCCAAAAGCGCCGAAGAAGTCAATCTGGAAGATGTAGTGCAGCCCGAGCGCCATGCTATCTTTCCACAAGGCTCTGTTAGGCAGAAACACGTAGCTGAGAGAAAGTTGTGGGTTGTCCGATGTGAGACAGAAGTAGAGCGTGCTGATGTGCGAGGCCGCTGATACAAGCCCTACAATCAGGTACACGCGCTTGAGATGCTTGAAGTCGCCGTTTTTGGCGACCGCGCTTGAGGAGGACAAAGGCACAAGGAAGGAGAATAGTACCAGTAGTGCACTGGCGTATAGCGGAGAGAGCTGCCAGAAAGCCGTAAGGTACTGCACTGTCTTAACATCGCTCCATGGGACGTAGTACAAAGCAACTGTTGGGACGAGATATCCCAGCACAGCGGCAGGGAGGACAGCTCGCGCGTAGCCACTGGGGACTTCTCGGCCTTGGAAGTAGTATTCGTCTCCCCCGGATGTAAATGTGTATACTGCATAGTACAAAGGCGCAATAACAGCCGCGCCGATGACTTGGTAGAGCAGCGCAAAGAGCGCCACACTATTCCCCCACTCCGCCATCAGCAAAGTTCGCGCCAAATCAGTAATGCGGCAACTGTAAGGTTGCTTTTGATAGAGGAGACCACTCACAAGCTAATAAGCCTACCCGTATTTCGCCGACGACTAGCCTCAATACTCCAGATACAGATGATGGCAAACCAGTTCAACAGAAAGTAAGCTTGTTGGGCCTTCACTCCGGCATCCCAATTTGCACTACCGGCAAGGAACGCCGCCACGAGAAACGAGGCGGCCTCGTCGACGGGTTTAATGCCTGTGTACCGGGTCTCAAGCGGCGTCCCGTTCTCGAAGGCCGCCGACTCGACTACGGACTGGAAGTTGGGAGGTACATCATTGAGTACAGTCTCGACACGCATAAGCCATGTATCAACGGCTGAGAGCCCGAGAAAGGCGAGTATGAAGAGGGCGTTGAGGGGACGGCGGGATGACGGAACTTCAGGTGCCGGTGCCTTCGGCGCTCTTGGGGACTTCTTTGTCCGGGCCATTTTAACTTATGTCTTATCAGATTTCTACCTTCTACTAGACACAAACGTCTTCATGGGAAGGCTTAAAGAGTTAGGAAGGCAGTAAAAGATACAATACGCCGGTCTGTGATAAATCCCAGCCCCAAACTTATCTAGCCCTACGCGAGATTTTGTCAGCAGGTAACCTTAGCAACTAGTATAAGTGCGCGGCGCTGCAGACACTCGCTACTTTTCCGATCCTTCCGCCCCTTGCATGCATATCGTGTGTTGGCATAGCCAAGAACCCAAGGGGATCATAATGTCCGCATACATATGTAATACGTCGTATCAACGCCGATTAGACGTATATCAGTTATGGGGATATCTGTTACCTCTAATCAAAGGATTTGTATATCCATCCATGAATGTTGACTTTACCAAGCTCAATTTTATGAAGCTGAATACTGAATTTTTGTAACATTTTCTAGTATTCAATAAGTGAATACCTCTAGCTATTAGCAAATGATGTCATAGTTGTCTGTCTTTGTGCATCCACCTATCGGATAGCTGAATTATATGGATCTAACACGAATTCGAAACTTCAATTTTCCATCTCAAATCTTCCTGAAACCAACCTTAGGTAGTCGCCGCAACTAAAGTATGGGATAGCGTACAATCGCCATCCCCTGAGTTTTCGCTGTTTTGATGCGGGCGTTGGCAAGAATAGCAGCGCTTCGCAATGGAAGGCTCGTGAGAGCTACCGCTGTAGCAGCAGCTGTCCCGTTCTCTTTTTCATGTGCCTGGAGCCCTCTTACCCCCATCGCGTCGGAAACTATACGATGGGCCTCATCCAATTCACGATGGAAGCAGCGGCAAGGTAGCGACTACTACGCGCGTGAGGCCAAGGTTAGGGGCCTCAAAAGCCGTGCTGCGTTCAAATTAATCGAAGTGAGTTGGCACAGTGTCCTTGAAACGAATAAATTAAGACTCACAAGGATTCAATTAGATGGACTCCAAGTATAAGTTATTCAAGAGAGGACAGACAGTGATCGATCTGGTAAGCAGTCTGACTACTCCATGGCTGACAATGCTAAGTAATATAGGGTTATGCACCAGGTAGCTGGTCTCAGGTATGAAGCTTGCGGGTCTCTATATGACTTATCACTCACTCGGTCTAGGTTGCCCTCGATCGCACGAAACCTAATGGGCGCGTCGTCGGTATCGACATCATCCCGGCGCAGCCACCTAGGGGTGTGTCAACCATTCAAGGCAACTTCTTATCTCCTGCTGTTCAGCAGCTCGTGAAGGATTACCTGATTGAGTTTGCCGAATGGAAGAGCCCGTCTGCCCCAGAGGTAGAACTATCAGAGGATGGGAAGAGTATCATCACGGAACGACCAAGCTACATCGATACCGAGCGTGCTGAATCAGTTGAATCAGACCACGAGGAACATTTGAAGGGTGGTGAAAGACTAGTAGACGTATGCAATTATTGTCCCTTCCCAAGAGTACTCACTACGGTAGATTCGAGACCGGCGATGCTGACTATATGCGATAGGTAGTTCTAAGCGACATGTCAGCCCCCTGGATCCAAACCACTGGACTTTCCAGCAACACGTTAAGTAACCCGTATTTTAGGATGATGAACACGAGCGGTATGAGTTTTCGAGATCACGCAGGTAGTATGGTAAGGCCTCAATCATTTTTTAATGATCCATAATTCGTGAACCCGACTCATTGAGATTCCCAGGACCTCTGTCTTGCCGCTTTGCAATTCGCGAGCGACACTCTCAAAACCGGTGGCCACTTTGTGTGTAAATTCTACCAAGGCGCCGAGGACAAGGATCTAGAATTAAAACTCAAGAAAATGTTTACAAAGGTCCATCGCGAGAAACCTGACTCGTCCAGAAGCGTGAGTCCATCTGGGGCAAAATATACTTGCTGTTAATGCTAACTCACCACCCAGGAATCACGAGAGTCCTACTTCGTGGCCTTGCACAGGAAAGGAGACGCGACGCTTTAGTATTGGAAACCCCTAGAAAATTCTATAGCTAGCTTTAACTGTCATCGTTGGGGCGAATTAATAGAATCGATTGACGCAGTTCCATGAATACTCCTGGTGAAAACAAGTCACTTTGACAAAGACACCATTATCTCGCTCTCGCTGATGTGAAGTTTACTCTTTCCCGCAACAGTACCTTCTAAGGTACCCATGTTCCCAACATTAAAATCTAGCAACACCAACCCGGAATACTACTGGTATCTTGCCCATACGTGACATTGCCGGGAGGAACGCAAAATTCACCAGTTCCATTGAGCTTATTTGGATTCATGCTGAAAAACGTCCCTATAGATAATCACTAATTAGTAACCGGTTCAAATCAGCTCGGAGGGGCTGGAAAGCACACCATTGACACATTCGCAGACAATCGCGTCGACACAGCAATGCGGATCTTCGAATGGGACGCACTCGGCATTGGCGTTGAGCATGTCGGTAATGTTCGGAAATGGCGGCATCGGAACTCTGAGAGAGCGTCTAGCAAACGCAACGTTGCCAATAGCCGAGGCGGCAGTGAGGCCCAGGAGAACGAATGAAACCATATTGACCTCTTGTGTTTCTCGAATCAAATGGGTTGTCAATTCAGTATAGGGGGTGTGAAACAAGTGTTTTTGTGACTAGGTACGCTAGGTAGGTAGGTATGATTTATCGGTATGTACCCAAAAGTTCAGATGTTGGCTAGGTAGGTACCCAAGGGAGATATTCCGGCTTCAAAACCTGGGGTTGACAATCTGCTCTGAGAATAATGTCATGTGGAATTAAAGCGTACCTACGTCACACAGACAACTTGGGAGAAAATAGCCGTCGGTCTTTCCTGATCTTGTGGAACATGGAGAATAGCTGTAGGTAGCCGTGGGGGACGAAGCTCTCTTGATTTACCTCGGTCTGAACTGTGTCCTTATGGAAGGAGGTGCAAGATGCTACGAGCTTTCCCAAGGCGTGAAAGGGAGGAGCCATCGTTGAGGTCATTTGACCCTAAGGATAGTAGACCCTCGCTCGTCCAACTTCAATATATCCCAATAATCTCTCTGTTGATCACTTCCACCTCTCTGCACCTTTCAGGATCACCAATTGCGTCTCTCGTTTTGAGTCTTGCTTTCGTTACCATACTCCTTTGGAATAAATTTCTGGCTGTCGCTTGGCTTTTTCTTGGTTATACCCTTACATCGTTTGGAATGTCTATTGAGAAAGATGCCTGGGGCTTTGGCCCTGGATCTCATCAAACATCTCCCGACGAACTCCATGAGGTCTGTCTGGACGACGATGCCAGAGACACAAGATACCCTCTACCATTGGGAAGTCGGCCTGAATGCCTCAAGAACGCTGCCCACGAGTGCATATTTGTTGCCCTTATTGCCTTTGCCGCGGCGACGCCTGTCTTCCTTCAGCGTTCTGTCGTCGTTGTCGCCGGATCTATATCTGGTGCTCTGCAAATGACGCCGGCTCAGATTGCATGGGCTACAGCAAGTTCTGGGTATTTCACTTCTAAATGACAATTGACTGAGGTGCCATCTTACCAATTCCCAGGCTGACGACCGGCGCATTCTTGCTTCCGTTCGGCTATATCGCCGACACCTGCCCTATTCTACCTCGAAAGACCCTTTTGATTGGTAGCTTAGTAGCATTCTGTCTGCTTGTGTCATGTACATCGTTCGCACGGAACGGAATAGTACTAGATGTCATATCGGGCCTGACTGGCATCGCTTGTGCGGCAAACGTCCCTATCGCAGTCGGAATCTTGAGTCTTGTGTATCCTGCGGCATCACGCCGTAAAAACATGGTCTTTTCTTCTTTCCTGATGGGCACTCCCACAGCAACCATCATTGGCGGTCTTGGCTCAGGCGCCTTAGCCATCGAAATGAGTTGGAAAGCCCCGTTCATAGCCTTGGCTGCCTTTTATGCTGTCATCTCTGGGCTTGCTTGCGTATTTGTCCCGAATGTCCCAGAGCCCGAGGCGATCGACGACGAAGCCGAGGTGTGCATTATCAATGAGCCAGAATCCTTCCCTATGCTCACGATCGAGATGTCGAGGAAGAAATCCCCATTCTTACGATTTGATTGGCTGGGGTTGTTCCTGCTCGTCACAGGTCTCCTACTGTTCACCGTTGCTTTGACGATCGGCCCGCAAGGCCCGGAGCCATGGAAGACGCCGACAGTTATTCTTCTTCTAACTTTGGGTGTGCTCTCTCTTGGATGCTTTCTTCTTTGGGAAAACGTTACACAGACACCGATGATACCGCCGTCAATTTGGGAAAACTTGACGGTAACTTTGGTAAGAGCTTCTTGAAATTTAACTATGGGACATTGCTGACGCGGCGTATAGGTTATCATGTGCACTTTAGGTGCCGCTATGTCCTTCTACTCCCAGTTGTTTTGGGTGTCTCTATTTATGCTTGACCTTGAAGGTCTTCAGCCATTCGATGTTGCAGTGAGGTTGTTACCTCAGGCTCTCGTGGGCTTGATGTTCAGTCCTCTTGTCGGCTTGATTATGCACAGAGTCCCCGGAACGGTGTTGTTGGCTGTGGCTGCAGTCGCTCTTGTGGTTAGCAACGTACTTCTCGTATTTTTGCGCCAGGGAAACAATTATTTGATATGGATATTCCCCTCGGTTATGTTGAGTACGATTGGAATGGATTGGACTATGAATGTTGGTTCGGTGAGTCATCCCATGAAAGCATGAAAACACTTCCTACTCGAAATTCACGGTTGACGAAATCATAGCTTTATATTTTGTCCTCTCTCCCGCTGAAGCATCATTCCATTGGGGCTTCATTGCTCCAAGCAGCTAGCCGGCTTGCGGTTCCTCTCGGTATGGGGGTTACTACCGCAATCTGGTCGTCATATGACGGGGAGCACCTGGCTACTTATCCAGAAGTAGCGTATACCAATACATTTATAGCAACGACGGCATTTGCGGGAATATCCCTCTCTCTGGTGCCATTTATTCGAATTGGGAGGCAGGGCCACCTGAAACACGAGGTACCAGCCCACAAAAACGGTGGCATCAAGCCGAATATGTTGGTTTCTCGTCAACCTCTACCTCCTCCGCCTCAATATGTTGGAAATGAGAATGGAAATCGCCCTAGCAAACGATGGTCTCCCGTCGACACATTGGCTACATCGGTCATCGGTGAGAGACAACACACGGCAGCTCCTTCAGTATCATCGCAATCATCGCGTAGAAGCGCAGACGCCCCAAGCACTAATGGTACAGCGCGGACAACCATTCGCCGGGGGCGCAGCCCGTCTGAAAGGGTAGTATGGGTTGTCTGCGAAGAATGCGGTGCTAGCAAACGCCATAATCAGCCACGTAGCGCCATGGGAGACCCGATCCGTTACTTCAATGATCCTGCATTTGGCGGGGCGCCTAAGAGTCGCAATCATCAAATAAATCCTCTTACAGCCGCCAACAATAGCAGTCAGAGTCCGCATCATGCTCCACCTCAACTTCCAAGGCCTTATGGCGGACGTCGACGTCTACCGCTTGTGAATCGTCAGATCATGACCCATCAAATGTTAACGCAAGGTTTTCAACCTTGATCAACTCCTGGCCGTTGAGGGGCAGTTTTTGCATTATTCCTGGAAATGGAAGAGGGGTTTACCGTCTTTTGCTTTTTTATATAATTGGTTTTGGGGTGCTTGACAGCAACATTCGTAGCGGATTTTTGGTCGGGCTTCAGGCCGTTTTGGAACCTTTTTGGCGGGGTTAAGCGCTATGGTAAGGATCGAGCCCCTTAACTCAGTGCAAGTAATGGATGTCGTTTGGGAAATGATGAAATGTCTATTACTAGGAATTCCCCTTTTTTATGAAGCCAATCAGTATATAGGTAGCTCAGTGCCTCATCATACACTCATAATATAGTCAACATTCTGAGGCCATGGTGTGATGTATCTTTGTATTTTTTATAATCTCGTCTGAAGATTCCAAGATTCCCCAACTCCGTAGTTGATGTGATGAGCGCTTACCCCGTACTCCCTTGTAAGGCAGTAAGGCAGCACATCTACAAGGTAATCTAGTACAATAATTCCTTTTATCGATCCCCAATTGTACAATGCGACTAATATCCTTGAATTTGTCGCGTATATATGATAGATGTAGCTTTCACGCACATACGTAGCTCATAATTTGGCATTTGGCATCTGTCGCATCGCTTGGCGAACACCCAGATCAGCCAAAACCTCCTCAGAGCCACCGAGAATAGCATCGAACTTGTAAGTACGGTGGAACATCTCAACGACCCTGCCCATACCGCTCTGCGTCAAGCCGCGGCCGCCGAAGATTTGGACGGCCTCGTCGGCGATCTCGTGTGCGGCGCGAGTGATGCTCATCTTCAGCAGGCCGATGGGTCCGCCCAGGTGCTGAGATTGTTGCTTGTACGGCATGTGGTTCATCTGGTAGGTGATGGTCTCGAGCCAGGACTGGTTCGCTTCGACTAAGGCGATCATCTTGGCTAGCTTTTGCCGGATCACGGGCTGCTCGATTAGCCGCTTGCCGAAGACGATGCGCTGGTGCGACCATTTGAGACATTCTTCTACGATGGTGCGGCATTGTCGGATTGTTGCGCCTGGGGGGTGTTAATAAGATATATTGATGACTTAAGTGCAAGAAAGTTTAAGATGAAAGTTAAGATGATAGGTGAGGAGGTATGTGAGGTGCGCTGCACTTACAAGCCATTGTCCATCGCTCGTGGTTGAAGTTGGCGAGGATGACGTAGATACCCTTGTTCTCCTCCCCGAGTAGATTCTCGACGGGAACCTTGACGTTGTCGAAGGTGATATATGCCGTGCCGGCGGCGGTCGAGTAGGAAGTCTTGATGGGCTTCGTCTCGACGCCCTCGCCCCTCTCGATAAGAAGCACACTCAAACCTTTATCCGTCCGAACACCGGTAACGAAGTAGTCGCAGAAGACGCCGTTGGTGATCCACTTCTTGGTACCGTTGACAATGTAATGCTTGCCGTCGGGGGTCTTCGTAGCAGTTGTCCGTAGACCCGCGACATCAGAGCCTGCGAAGGCTTCGGTGATGGCAAGGCACATGTACTTCTTGCCGCTGAAGACTTCGTCCATGATAGCCTGCTTGCGCTGCTGGTCCTTCATGTAGTTCATGACGCACGGCAGACCGATGACCATACCCGCTAATTGTCCGTCTTGGAACCCCCGCGCGTTGGCGCGCACGCCCTCCTGGGCCATGATTAGGTCGTGGAAGTAGTCAAACTCTTCGCCCTTGATCGCGCCGTCGAAGAGGTTCACTCCGTGCAGGTGTTTTCCGGGCCCGAGGCGCATGTGCAGCAAGCCCTTCTCCGACATGCGGTCAACCAGCTCTTGGCTGATGCGCTTTCCATCGGCTTCCATCGGCTTCGCGAGCCTGTGCTTCGGGGGTGATGTAGGTGTCGGTAAACACGCGCATAGCCTTCTGTAACCGGCGGTGGCTCTCGTTGTAGTAGGGGCTCTTGTAGACTGGGGTCAGCCATAGAGGCTCGGCGTACGGGACGGTGCTAAGGTCGCCCGGTTTGGGAGTCACGACTTGGGGCTTCTCGCCCTCGAGCGTGCCGATGCATAGGTCTTCGTATTTGCTGAGGACCTCGTGCCGGTGCAGGTTGTAAAACGCGACGGTGGCGTCCTGGCCGGCAACCTGCCGCAGCACGGACTCGCCGCCCGGATGCGCGTCGACGAAGTCGGTTACATCGTAGACTTTGCTGTCGACTATGAACCAAACCGAGTCTTCGGTGTTGTGCTTGGCCACCTCGGCGCGGGTGAAGGTCTTAGACATCGTAGCTGCGGATAGTTGGGTCGGCGCAGCAAGGCAAGGTGACGAGGGCTTGGAGGAAGTTCAAGAATCGAAGTAGTTTTCTAATATTAGCTAGAGTGTGCAACCCAATTGACGGAATCTTTCCAAACTACGAAGTCCCTGCTACAACACACGAAGCTCAAGAGGTTCCCAAGCTCGACAACAAAGAAAGAATGCATCTCGAAAGGAAGAGACTCAAGCCCTTTTTGACGTCAGCTGAAGGCATTGTGGATCTGGGGTAGATGCCTCGGTTGAGGAAGTCGTGCAGTGGAAGTAATCGAATTTAGTCGTCTCTGATTGGTTGATTCGGCTCTTACTTTGCCTGTTACAGTATTGGGACCGTGGGTATAGGTCCGGGGTAGACTGCTGAAGCACCTACTAAGCTACTAATCTTTAGCGGTCTTTGGGGAATTTGTTCAGGGGAACCTCGGGGCACCCGCCTGTTAGTAATCGCTCTAACCTGATGGGCCGAGACTCACATGCTGTCTTCTATTCATAACCTGTTAGTTAGGTATCTATCCACTACATCCATTCTATATAGGTATTTCAGTATTATAGATAGGTACATGTTTATCAACAAAAGTAGGAAGTTTTGATATTAGTTCTCGAGTTCAATCTCGACATTTGCTCTTCATACTTGTTGGTTTTACTCATCTTTTCTACTCTCCACCTTTCTTGTTATTTATTCCTTTTCCGTATCTCTTTCATACTCTCTATTCGTTATCTTGTCAATCGAGTGTGGCCTTCATTTGTTATTCCATGCGTTTCTCAGATAGGTACTCAATTTCTATCATAGTCAGCCTACGGTAGTCTAGTAACATGTGCCTATTCTTGGCGATGCTAAACCAGACTAATCGTAGCCTACTTCAACCCCCCAGTTCGCTCAGTTCGCCCAGTACGCGTCGTCCGAGTGCCACTGTCAATCGGACCATTTTACGGGGATAAAATAAAGAGATGGTAGCTAAATCCGTACGCAGGCGAAGGCATCGCATTGGCGGAGACAGCCGAGAAGGCCGAGCAGCCTTTGTATGCTCTAAACATTCCTGTCAATGCATTCACGTCATAACGATGTAGCGGAGATTAGAATCGCGAGATCAACGCTCAAGATGCGGAGACGTTCATGAACAACACATGTTGCAAGACTGAGACAGCAGAATGAAAGATATAAATCCAATCTCCCTTTGACAACATAGCAGAACGAGAGGTATCACAGGTAGAAATAAGAAATCATTGCAATTACACCAATCTTGACCATAGTATCAAATCGCGAATATGACGGTCCCAAAGTTCCCCGAGCTTTCTACATATCGCTATTCCGCCAGTGACGAAAGCAAGCGCTGGACCGTCGAAAACCCAGCCACTGGAAAGGTGCTTACCACGATTCAAGCCGGAGACTCGGCTACTGTTGATGCAGCCGTACGTGCCTCGCAGGTGGCATTCACAGAGCGTTGGCGACCCCTAACCCACGCCGAGCGGGCATCGTATCTCCATCGCTGTGCGAACGAGCTTGAAAGACACGTTGATGAGCTTTCAACACTGCTGTGCCTAGAAAACGGGAAACCTGCCCAAGATGCCAAAGTGTTCGACTGCAGCTTTCTCGTGAATGCTTTCCGGTACTTTGGGACTTTAGTAGACAAGCTGCCATCGCAGTTCTACGACAGGGGAAGTCTATACTCAACCGTCTTATACGAGCCATTTGGCGTGGTCGCCGGCATCCTACCTTTTAATTGGCCTCCAATCCACGCAGCTGGTAAGGCGGCACCAGCGCTCGCTGCGGGTAATACGATCATCCTCAAGCCAGGGGAGCAGGCACCACTGACGGTGATCCGGATCGTTGAGATTCTGCAAAGTATCCTGCCCAAAGACGTAATACAGTTCGTTCCAGGACTTGGTCCGGAAGTACCCCAGGCATTGGTCTCGCACCCACTTGTTAAAAAGGTCAGTTTCACGGGATCGACAGCTGCTGGGGCAGCAGTCGCGCGAACTGCAAGCAGCACCATCACCCCGGTTGTTCTCGAGCTCGGCGGCAAGAACGCGCTGGTCATTTTCGATGACGCGGACTTTGATGCTGCGGTGCGGACGGCGCTCGAAGGTGCTTTCTTCAACAAAGGCGAAGCATGCACCGCCACCTCACGCATCCTTGTGCAACGCGGAATCTATGGCAGGTTCGTTAAGAAGCTAGCGGCCGGTGTGAAGCAGATCAAGATGGGAAACGGTCTTGATCCCAAGACACATGTCGGGCCGCAGGTGTCCAAGGCGGCGCAGGAGCGTCTGCTAGACTATATCGCCCTTGGAGAGAAAGCGGGCGCAAAGATCGTTGCGCAAGCCCAGCTGCCTTCGGATCCAGAATGCAAGGACGGCTTCTTCGTCCCAGCAACCCTTTTTGCAGATGTGACTGAAGATATGCGAATTGTTAAAGAAGAAATGTTCGGTGCTATTGGTAAGTTAGGATTGGATTACTGGAAACATACCTGTTATAGATCTGTTGACGCCTTAAAGTGACGGTCACACCCTTCGATGCCTTTGAGGATGCGGTTCGCATAACGAATTCGGTGGAGTACGGCCTAACGTCCGTCGTCTTCACCAATGACCTATTGAAGGCGAATCGGTTTGTCCGCGCAATCGAGGTAGGAATGGTCTGGGTGAATAATTACAACAGAAATGTGATGGGTACGCCATTTGGTGGAGTGAAGCATTCTGGCTACGGCAGAGAACACTGCATCGAGACGTTGCACGAGTGGACTCAGCCTAAGACGGTGCATACCTTGTCAGGTATAGGAGAGGTGAGGGAATGGCGCGGTGTAGTGGACATTTTTGGTGCTGGTGGGAGCGAAGTCGTGCAATAAGAGTCGAACGGGTGGTTACAATTGAGATGACATGTTCGCTTATTGGTGAGTGCAAATGGATGTGCGGCGCGACGGATATAGGGCGAGATAAGTAGCACCTGCAGTGAGGCTTACACTAGGACTCCGTTAATTCCGATCCCGCTTTCGAAGTGGAAGGCAGCTAGGCAGGCTCTGCGGGATATAAGCTCTAATCTTTTAGATTTAGGGTTCTACAGTTTTGTTTCTACCTACCTAGGTAGTCATACTTCATCGTACTTACCGTGAATCTAATGACTTTTGTCTGACATCGGCTGGATGATAGTTGGTAGAACTCTATTTTCAGCATTGCCGCGGTATGTCGTTTCTGTATCTTATTATCAATTACCATATTCTCAATCTGCATTTTCTCCACTCTACCTTCTTACGACGCCCATGGGCGCACCTTTTCGTCCACATCTTCCGACAATCCCGATCGTCACCAATGGCTAAGTGGTCAGAGCCTGAATGGTCCCTCCATGGTTTTATCTATCCAATCAGACACAATCGTCAGACTGCGTGGCAATTCTTAGCACTATGCTACCATAAGGGTCTGCCAATCGATGAGAGCCGAGCTGGCTTTATATGACCACGCTTTGTTGATAACTGTATAGTTATCAGTTATCTACGGATGCGGCGCTTGTTTACCCCTGAAGGATCTGCTCTACTTGATGTTACTGTATCTACTGTATCTACTCTATCTACTCTATCTTATGCACACCAACTCAGACCGAATAGGTAGTATGAGATCGATGTCTAAGTTTGGTATAGTCTATGCTCTTATTCAATTCTCTAGACTTTTATCCTATCGTGCCAAGCAAGTCTAGGTCGACCTTTGTATCGCACCTCTTACCTTATATAAACAAAGATATCAAAAGATTGGGCAAGTGCCGAGTCATGCGAAACGCATCTTGCCCTACCTCCTTCACTTAGTGCCAACTTCAGCTTCGACTAGTCAGGCTCTCCCGCCCTCCTTACGACGATTATCCATTCACACCTGACCAACCGACGCTTGAGTTTCACATACGTGTCTAGCTTTGTATAACTTTATCCACACCTCCCTTAAGTTTCGCCCTCATCCTTTGGCTCTCTCCTAAGATTTCCCCACTAAACCTCTCCTACATATTCACTTTCTGCACATATCCCTTAGTTACCCTTTGAAACGTCGTAGTGAATTTAAACAAGAGAACGGTCCGAAGTCTCGTCAAGTATGGATGCTTACTCGATCTCATTCACCAGTGCCTCGCAACGGAGCTTCTCGCGTATCTGGAAAGACCTGAAATCCTGCCGCCAGTACAGCATCGTGGAAATGACCGTCCAAGACGTATCAGAGAATCCAAGCTTGGGGCAAAGGATAGGAGAGGTATAATTTTACCTTAGCGAAGCTCCTCTTGGGTTTATCATGTGAGCGAGGCACCCATCGGTGATGGATCATGTAGTAAATCGGCTAGATGCGGCCCAGTCTCCTCATAGTGCTACTACTCAGCTGAGTGATCCCCAGTATGCAGCACTAGGCTCACACGTTTCATAGCGCCGAGCGAGAAGTTCCGGTCGCAAACCTCATGTCGGAGTTATTGGTGCTGGTTTGGCTGGTCTACGTTGTACGGATATCCTCCTCCAACATGGATTCGAAGTCACTTTGATCGAAGGTCGGAATAGACTCGGAGGGCGGGTACACCAATCGAAACTGCCATCAGGACACAAAGTGGATGCAGGCCCGAATTGGATACATGGCACCAACGACAATCCCATACTGGATCTCGCGAAAGAGACCAAGACTATTGTGGGGCAATGGGACGAGAAAAGCTCCGTCTTCGACGAAGCAGGTAAACAGATTCCTCTTTCTGATGCCATAACCTATTCTACTATTATGTGGGATATTGTGGGAGATGCGTTTGCGTACAGTAATAAGTACTCTGCAACAATCAGCCCCGATGAAAGTCTCTGGGACTTCTTCCAGAAAGAGGTCCCAAAAAGGATACCGGATAGCGAAACAGACTTTGAGAAGAAGAGGAATATTGTCTACCAACTTGCCGAACAATGGGGTGCATTCGTAGGCAGTCACATCCTTACACAAAGCCTGAAATTTTTCTGGTTAGAAGAGTGTATAGACGGCGGTGAGCTAATAGGACCTTGGACCAACTCCGAGCAGGAAATTCTAACGTGTCATAGAGAATCTGTTTGTTGCGGATACTTACGAAAAGATTCTCCAACTCGTAGCTAAGCCAGCTGTGGAAGGTGCCAGAATTAAGTACGAGACTATCGTGAACAAGATCCAAAGTACAAATGACGAAGGTGGGATGTTGAGAGTCATCACGAAAGGTGGAGAGATTCTTGAGTTTGACGAAGTTGTCCTCACTGCGCCGCTTGGTTGGCTGAAACAACATAACGACGCCTTTGAGCCACCATTGCCATCGAGGCTCACGAAGGCTATTAAGAGCATAGGATATGGCTGTCTTGAGAAGGTAATATTCATCTTCCGATTAGATAGGGAAGTTTATTCTGACACTGGTGCAGGCTTACATTAGCTTTCCAAGAGCTTTCTGGGCCTCGGCTAACCCGGAAGAGGGTACTGTTCAGGGGTTCTGTCAAATGCTTGCGCCAAGCTACGCGAGCGACTTGAATCCACGCAAGTGGAATCAAGAATTCATCGAGTTGGCCTCCTTAGCACCCTCTGCTGCTCAACCAACACTGCTGTACTATTTCTACGGCGATCAGTCAAAGTTCATTACTGGAGAGCTGGCGAAGCTTTCCTCCAAAGAAAAACAAGATAAATTCCTAATTGAATGGTTCAGGCCGTATTACTCACGTCTTCCCCATTACGATGAGAACTCCCCCGATTGTCAGCCTACTTGCTGCTACGCGACTGAGTGGCTGAATGACGAACTTGCGGGCAACGGCAGTTATAGCAATTTCCAGGTGGGCCTCGAAGAAGGTGACGTGGATATTGAAGTCATGAGGGAGGGTTTGCCGAGTCGAGGTCTTTGGCTAGCTGGTGAGCACACAGCCCCCTTTGTGGCACTTGGAACTGCTACTGGGGCGTATTGGAGTGGTGAGTCGGTTGGTAAGAGGATCGCAAAGGCGCACTCTAGAAGAGAAGGCGGTATTCTGGACTTGGACTAAACCAAGAACGGATCACATACTACTTACATTAGTACGGTAGCTGTACAGAGTCACGAACCGCGAGAACTGGCGCTAGAAGTCATGGATAAGATTGTAACATGATTAATTGGCGGCGTATCCAGACGAGAAGCATAGTCGGCCCGAGCAACTCTAGACGTAGAAGTGTATCGGCATAGGATGATTCAATAGCATTCTCTAGAATATGTCACTACTAAATAAATCGCATGTGTTGCATTATTTATTCAAGGTACCTACCTACCCAGGTACTTTTCCGTTTATATTTGCTACTTCTGGCCATCTAATGGCATAGATCTAGAGTACAGGTAACAACAATATGACTGCATATCTGGTCAAACACGCTACGACCTGGGAGTCATGAAGCGAGCTTAGTTGAGCGTCAGGCTTGAGTGAAGATATAAATGTGTAGCTAACTCACTACATGGTGCGTGTTATAAAATCGTACTTGTTATTTGACATATTTCTGGCAGTCTTCCGAATATATCTTTACACGTGTCTCCTTATCTGGTACTATGTAAGATCCCGTTGTCTTACTCTCGTATAACAAGTGTACATCCATTATTACCTCATAGGGCTATTTGGAACCGACCTCATTGGCTTTAGGTGACTAGTGTACAGACTCATAAGTCGCGCGAGATCTCGGCAACCTCTATGCTGTATCCTGGCGTTTACTCTAGCTTTCGATAATTTATCGCTAGTCGGATATATTATACGTCTGCGTAACTAGATCCGTTAGCGCTGAACTGGTTGGCTTACCGCGACAAGTAGATTCATATTAAAGTGAGGCGCGACTCGCTCGGATGGGAATTTGCCACCATGCGCAGAAAGATATCAGTATTTCTGTTGTAGAAACTAGCCCTGCTCCAGCATACATGTGCTTACCCCTTTGCCATACGGTTTGGACTCCTTAAATAACAGAGGTAATTCGATTGTAACTACCAGAATCCGAGTTCTTGCATATAGTATTCTCGTAGGACTAAGTGAAGCCGAAATATAGCTCTGATGATCGGCATCCGTTGGGTTGAATCGAGTGTCCTTTTCATGCGTTTGTTCTGATGTGTCATGATAATCCTCAGTCTCCCACCGCTCGTTAAATTAAACGTTCATTCATGAAGACGTCAACTGTGTCGTATATGATGTATGATTTCCATTTTCGGTTGGTGATATGGGCAGCCCAGAATTAGAAGAGTGAGTCTAATAACCATTGGACCCATGACAATCCCTTACCTACAAGAGCGACATTGCTAGCGGATATGGTTTTTGGACGGCCCTTTTGGAGATCGGTGCGCGGCGATGAAACCATGATGGGTCGGAGTAATGGCTTCAAGAAAGCATACCAAGTCCGGATTTGCCGCTCTCAGCACAGTATCTTCCACGGAGCTAATGAAAAGCTTGATATTCATCGTGGCGAGTGTAATGGTACTGATTGACCCGTTATCTAAGTGCAATTGAGAAATCATTAATGGTAAGAGGAAAAAAAATCAAGAGGCAACAATATTTTGAGGTCTTGTCCCGTACGTGACCGAGGCGTGTCGTTGCGTGTCGCGGTCTGGGCTTACACTACAGGCCACGTTCTTCTTGCCTCCCTAACATGGCCAATGGCATTATGTCGTTTTATATATTACATTGCCTATATATACAATTTTACCTTGCCCCATCTTATAGACCCTTAATATTGCAATGCATCCAGTAAATCCGGATTGCCTCTTTAGACCCGACTAGACCCTCTGATGTACGTCTGTTCAAGTACTCGAAAGGGCACGAGGGCGCTTATACTAGATGAACCCTGTATACAGCTCATTTACGCTCTGCACAAGACGATTGGCATTTGGAAGCCCGGCTGGAATAAGGCGGCGGCTCAATTTCTAGGCAATATAATAAACTTGCATATTAACAGGCTCGTCTTTGGAGTGGAATTCTAGACTTCCTAGATGCGTAATGGTAGAATTGCCACACCTTAACGAGGGCTGATGGGGCCATAGAGAGTGAGGAAACACTGGTGACCTCGTCGCTCAAGACAAGGTTCGAATAGGAACCATACAGCATCTCGTAGAGAATTACTTCATGATGCTGGCGTCTATGCCTTGGGTGGTTTTTGTGTTGAGACGTTTGAGTGTTAGTTGGCCTACAGACTTGAGGACCCCCAAACTGAGTATAAGATTCTGTAGACGATAAATGAGTTCAAACTACCTCGAATCGCACCATATTCCGTAGACAACTTGCGGCACATCCTGCCGCGCTAGATAAGCCATTCAACTAACGGTTCTATATCGAAAGACATAGTGATTAATTGGCGGCAATATCCTTGCCCGTCATTAACCGCGTGGCTTTGCTTTCAACAAAGCCTCATACGCGCTGGAGTGTATCACGAGGACCAACATCAACGGCTCTCCCATCGGGAAGAACCTGGTTAGGTGGCAAGCTCGGAGGAATGATTACGGTACGTGCTCGACGACGAGTGTTGCTGCATTGCTACTAGGTATGGGACCTCATCGGAGTCGCGTTCCGGGCCAACATTCGAGTTCAGAAATGTCCTTTCACGCGGTAACGCAGTACCATTCTCTACCACTTCTAATTCCGTCGACAAAGCCAAGACTTTCGTCAATTGGATGCCGAGACGTGACGTCTGGTTCCCGGAGATGGAGTAGAGTTAGGATGTTTAACCGAAGCATTTGATTCGTTGGATAGCAAACCGTAACCCCTTTTGCGGCTAAATGTAGGGACCCTATTCTGTTTCGCAGGGCAGGCCTATTAGAACGTTGTGTTTCACCTAAGAAGGAGTTTAGCCAAGCAGAGAGTCTACCCTCTCTGTCACTAATAGAATGGTACCTTACTTGTCTTGGCTTAACTCCCTCAGGGACCGCCCGTTGCATAGTATCACCCATGGGGAAGCAATCTATCGTCCTGCAGATCACTCCAGATGGAGAAGTCTTGGCATTCTCCGTTTATACATGTTGCCGCGAACGAAGTTACTATAATCTGCTAAGTGAACTTGGCTTGCCATGGTATCCTGGTGAATGCTTCTCTAATGCTTGTCCTTCGCAACCACCGGACATCGCGTGGCTCAATGCATTAAGCCCCCACGATTTTTAAGCTCGCCATGTTAGTGAGCAAGGTAGAAAGTCGAGTAGGATAGGTAGGATACGACCGAGATCGCATAAGGAAATCTACCATAGATTGAGGTTCCTGGGTTTCTCTTTCTCCACACAACCTCAATAGGCCCGAACGGGTGGTTATACAGTTGGCAAATTAAGATCACCGTAAGGTAAAAATACCAGAGAGGCGTATAGTCGGACCATGTGGTAACCACAGTGGCCAACGGGACCCCGCAATCTCTTCCCCGCGAGTAAGGGACTTACCGGCATTGTCTCTATTCGGAGTGGACATACCGAGATCTTTCGCGATTAACGGGCCTAGTTCCTGATTGCCACTCCATCCACTTTGAATAGAGATGAATATAGCTCGCAAGAGCCTAGGTTGGTCGCTTCCGCCACAATGAAGAGTATAAGAAGCTCAGCGCGTCCGGCCCGAGGCTTCTCTTGATCTTCTCACTGCACTCGCTCATTACTATCCAAGGGTTGTATACGGGTCGAATTGAAAATGAAGGTCTCTACTACCAGTGTAGCGGTGTTGGCCGTCGGTGCTATTGCCGCACCCTCGAACACCACGCCTCGCTCAGCTGACAAGGCTGCTGCTGTTAAGCCGGCCGCCGTCACGCTCGACCCCAGCACCAACCCCTTCAAGACCTACAAGCTAGCCGCCAACTCCTTCTACCGTGATGAGGTCAAGAAGGCTGTCGAGGCGATCACCGATGCGAGTTTGAAGGCGGCGGCTGCCAAGGTTGCCGACGTCGGTAGCTTCTTGTGGCTGTAAGTCTGGCAAGAGTGGGCTTGGACAAGGATAATAGCTGATATAAAATTTAGCGACTCTATCGCCAACATCGCCAAGTTCGACCCTGCGGTTGAGGCCGTTGGCGACGGCGAGATTCTTGGTCTCGTCATCTACGACCTGCCCGGCCGTGACTGTGCCGCCAAGGCCTCTAACGGTGAACTCAAGTACAACGAGCTCGACAAGTACAAGACCCAGTACATTGACCGTATGTTGAGATCGTCGCCTGATTTGAAGAACCGATGAACTGACCATAGTGTAGCCATTGTCGCCAAGATCAAGGCCAACCCCAACACAGCTTTCGCTCTTTTGATCGAGCCGGACTCCCTACCCAACCTTGTCACCAACGCCGACAAGACCGAGTGCTCGCAGAGCAAGACCGGTTACGAGGAGGGTGTTGCATACGCCCTCAAGAGCCTCAACCTTCCCAACGTCATCATGTACGTCGACGCTGGTCACGGTGGTTGGCTCGGCTGGGACGCCAACCTTAAACCCGGTGCTGAGGAGCTTGCCAAGGTTTACAAGAACGCTGGCAGCCCCAAGCAAGTTCGTGGTTACGCCACCAACATTGCTGGATGGAACGCCTGGTATGCTTCTCTCTCAATTTTTTTAATCTTACAGTAATCAGAAAGGCTAACCGAACAACAGGGACCAGGAGCCCGGTGAGTTCGCTGACGCGTCGGACGCCAAGTACAACTCGTGCCAGAACGAGAAGACATACGTCACCAAATTCTCCGCTGCATTGAAGACGGCTGGTTTCCCCTCACACGCCATCGTCGACACTGGCCGCAACGCCGTCACCGGCCTCCGTGAGGAGTGGGGTGACTGGTGCAACGTCAACGGTGCTGGTTTCGGTGTCCGCCCCACTGCCGACACTGGTCTTGAGCTCGCCGATGCCTTCGTCTGGGGTAAGCCCGGTGGTGAGTCTGATGGTACCAGCGACTCCAGCGCTGCCCGATACGACTCCTTCTGCGGTAAGCCCGATGCCTTCAAGCCCTCGCCCGAGGCTGGTGAATGGAACCAGGCCTACTTCGAGATGCTCCTCAAGAACGCCAAGCCCCCGTTCTAAGCGACCGACAAGGATAATGCTGGCATATGCGTCCGACTTGGTGGTTCAGCTAGCGAAATCGCGTGGATCAAAGCTTCATTCAGGCTAAGTTACACGGGTCGATGTAAATAAGAAAGCCTGGCTGTTCGGACCGCAGACGCTCATTTTTCCCTCAATCAAAATCTTGTACTGAATATTCAAACTGTATATAGCTTCCGTGCAGTACATATACTAGTTTTTTTTTTTTTTTTTCACCGTCAATAAGTACATTCGTGATGAGTGCAAGTTGTCCCATAACAAAATGGACCGAATAGAATTGATCCAGCAGCTTCTGTTTAGAGATTAGTGGGGCTTTCGTACGACAGTTATACCCGCACAGTGGAACCCCCTGGAAGGATGCCCGCCACGCTAATGCTAAAGACTGCCGCCGGGCGGTAGCTTCCCGCAACTTTGTTTAAGAAGGCGCGTCGCAGTTTGTTAGCTGTTTGCAATATTTGCACGCGAGTAATTAATAATTGGAAGTCGCAAAGGGCGGTCATACGTCAGACGCCTTGCTAAACATTCGATAGATTTGATACCACGTAGTAACCGCGATCGAGATTTCCTACCCAAGTGAATGATGAATAGGAAGCGGCGAAAGCTTAAGTCAAAATCTTGACTCTGCCAACCACCTGCTAACGTGAAATCGAATGATGATTAAGCCCCATTCTACCCATTCAAGTTTGTACGACTTCTCTACAGTACGTGTTAACATCCATGGATCCTTGTCAGAGTACGGGAACCTATCGAACTTCTAACACCAAAGCTCGTAAATTCAAATTCTGTCTGCAAACGCCAACTCATCACCCCATTTTGCAATCATCAACACCATAATATTTGGCTTGTCGTGATCCTCACAATTTGTGTGAGAGGAAAAGCCCCGAGCAAAATGCTGGAGGAGCAGGAAATCTCCTCATCTAGTAGCTATGAAGACCCCCAGGAAAATGAAGACTGCCGAAAGGGTCAACAGGGCTTTGTGAGTGATTTCCTGGCAAGGCTTGAGCACTTCACCTGGGCGAATTACACCTTTCCCATGAGTACTGGAGGCCTTGCTTTGCTACTTGCAGAACAGACCCAAGGTATCATATTCCCGGGCCTTCAGACAATCGGAAAAGTAGTCTATATTTTCGATCTTGTTGCCTTCACACTCGTCACCGCCGCAATCACCTATCGTTTCGTCAAATTTCCGGGCACTTTAAAAGCCTCCATTACACACCCCACTGAGGCGCTCTTCCTGGGAACATCAACACTCAGCTTAGCATCTATTATTGCCGGCATTGCCCGCTATGGAATTCCTTCGTGCGGGCCATGGCTCGTCGTGGTCTATCGGATCCTATTCTGGATATACTTCTTAATCACGTTTGCTATTGCTGTCGGCCAGTATTCTCTACTTTTCACTTCACCTCTCTTAAAAATCCAAGACATGACGCCAGCCTGGGATCTCCCAATATTCCCGTTTATGCTTTCTGGTACAGTGGCGTCTTCCGGCGCGGCTTTTCAACCACCGAATGAGGCAGTCCCTATGATAATCGGCGGCCTAACTGCCCAAGGCCTCGGAATGTGTATATCGATTATGATGTATGGTATGTATTGTCCCGCATCGAGATGTTACTTATGACTTCACGTTCATTATTTCCCCCTCTCCCCCGATCCTATGACAGTCCGCTCCAATCCGGCTGCTAACTATCCCGTAGTATGTATCAACATTTCTTTTGCTTAAGATTAGTATTTTCCTTTGTATGAGCGGAAATACGTTTCTCAAGACTCGAGCCCTACTCGTGAGTACTGCTGACGTAAAGCAGGCGAGTTACGTAAGGCGCATGATACAATGGGGATTTCCGTCACCTAATTCGCGGCCCGGGATGTTCATAGCGGTCGGACCACCATCGTTCACCAGCCTCGCCATCATCGGGCTGGCGAATGACTTTCCCCAGTATTATAACTACTTCGGTGCCGACTCTGTAACCATTCAGATCCTCCGGGTCCTTGCAACATTCACGAGCATTTTCATTTGGTCGCTCAGCCTATGGTTCTTCTGCATCTCTGTAGTGGCCAATCTTGCCGTCAGAAAGCAGTTAACGTTCCATCTGAACTGGTACGCTTACGTATTTCCGAATGTTGGATTTACGATAACGATCATTGCTCTCGGAAAGAACCTGAAAAGCCAAGGGGCCATGGCAGTTGGCAGTGCCATGACCTTACTACTCGTCGCGATGTGGATTTTTGTATTTATCCACCATATCAAAGCCATCATCAACCGAGAGATCTTGTTCGAAGGGAAAGACGAGGACGTCTATGTTAATGAGAAGAAGCACATCCATGTGAAACCGAACAAGAGTGTAAGCGACATAGAGAAGGAGGCCTGATTAAACTTGCGACTAGATATTTACTTCACACAATGCCATCAGGCCATCCATGGCGGGAATAGACTGTTCGGATAATACATTGCGCCGGTCTCTCATATCCTATGGGTAGGACACTGATGATAACGATCGGAATGGGCTTACGATTATTTAGACTTTAATATTACCATTAAGGGGAGTGAGATTACACGACGAGCCATGACAGAGGCTCAATGCTGAGAAGAATTGGTAGCAACGCATGATTTTACAATAATAGACATAATAGACGTTTGTTAAGCACTTCCACCCCGATCCTAGTTGTTAGCTTCAAGAACTCTGCTAAGTAGCCTATTTCAGAGCCAGCTTTAGCATAATTCAGCCCTGTGATCTATTATTTAAGCCACTCTAGAAGCCGCACTTTGTTGGCGCTGACATCAGCGCTATGGTTGTCGAAATTGACCAGCTGCATTGCTTAGACTTTTTTTGGCTTATTTTACGATGGTCCGATTAGTGCCAGCAAAAACTACCGTCCCGTGATGGGCCGGAACAGACACGGAACTAAAGCCTACACTAGTAAGCCAGTCCTCGTACATCTCCTCACACCCTCTCCGGTCTCAGCCACATGGGTATAGCTGTCAAATAATCATGTTGGTCGCTCACTAAGTCAAGCTTGGTTTACGCTTGCGGGATTTTCCAAGGTGAGCGCCAAGGCCTTAGAGGATCTACTATTGTGATGAATACGAAATGCCGAACGAACTATCTCGTCGCCGGTCTGCTCAGCCCTACAGCCTCATACAACGTTCCAACCCGGCTCAGGCTAAGCCGGCGGTCAGCTGAGCTTAGCAAGGCCTTAGGACTTCTTACTACTCCAGGTCTGAGAATCCGGGGCAAATCCTCAGCTGCTTGTCTCCCTCTGTTGGCTAGACGAACGATCGGTTGGCGGTGGCCATGTTCGTATAGCCTTCTTCCAGCTCGTCGACGGGCGAGAGTCGGGTATCGCCAACGGGAGGCAACTCGTGATAAGATGTCTTATGGGGTGATATGGGGTGAGCCTCCTCCTATATAAGGAGCCGATGTTCTGGGACAGATTTGACTTCGATCACTACTACCTCACTCCAGTATCATCTAATACAACAAGTCTCAACTATCACTTTCAGCCTACTAGCTTCATATACTATAACCACTTCACCCAAAAACACACTTTACAAACTATCCAAAATGCGCTTCACCACCATCGCCGCCTCTCTCGTCGCCGCCGCGGCCTCCGCCACAGCAGCCTGTCTCGAGCAGCCGCCGTCGGCAATCGGCTTCCCCATCAACTTCGACATCACGCCGTCGCGCCCCAACACCATCTCTTTTCAGATCCCGCCCAACTCCGTGGGGCCCTGCCAGCTGATCGCCAAGTTCCCCAACGGCTACCCGATCACGAGCACGGGCTCTGATCTAGTCAATGTTATCGCATTGGACGGGCCTGCGCAGGGGGCTCTCGTTGGGTCTCTGCGGTTCCGCGCCGGCGGCAAGACTTTCATTAACAGCTTCGCGTGCCGCGATGTCATGACGTATGAGCTCGAGATCGCGCAGGGCGAGGGCGAGGTCAAGTTCAGCCAGATACAGGGCGCGGGCTTGTTCATGGATGTGGGTGACTGCTACTAAGCTGTCAGTCAGCTTACCCAGGTACCTAAACCTACACTAGGTATCTAGATATTCGCCTCCCTGCTCAATTCCTAGGGACGTCTTCTTTTCTTGGGGCCGGGTTTATTAGATGGTTTATCATAGCATTTGCATTGGAGGGTTGGGTGTTTCACTGGTGTCACTCCTTTTTTTTGGGCTTGGATGGTTCGGCTAAGGGCATGGTTTGGTTTGGTTAGGGATTATCGGGAATTGCAATGGCTTTCATAGTTAAAACTTGAGAAAAGTTGCATTACATTAAGTTCTCTCCACCGTTCCATCGTGAATTAGTGTATGAAATACATGACGGTGTAAAACTTGAACTTTTTGTGGAGATTTGATTCGGCCCCTTTATTGCTCAGTTTCTACCCTCACTGAAATGTTCTGCCTATCAGGTTTAACTCTTAGATACGCCTAACATTTACTCAAGCGATCGTGCCGGATTCCTTTGTCTGTAATATGGCGTTTGCTGTTGAAACAATAAACTATTGTGCTATCCTTAGAGGTGGCCTCTGACTTCGGGATGTGTTCTAAGCATATTGTATTGCTTTGTCACGAACATGTTATTCTCTTTGGAATGTTTGAGTCGATATGACAATGGCATTAAACGTATATAAATAATAAATAATACTCGCAATGTTTGTATCCGCCTTCTTACTAGATCTGTCAATTGCATACTTCTACTTTCCTAAGCTGCATTTTAAACGACGATGTCTAACAACTTAGAAGTCACATTCACCTCTCCGCCAGGCGTCGAGTTTTTCCTTCGCCGTTTCGAGGAAAAGAAGGCTGCCTTTATCGAAGAACTAGGGCGATATGCACAAGATCCCAAGAAGTACGAGCTAGAGCAGGGAGTAGCCAAACGCAACAATGACGAAGATTACGAGCTTGAGGACGACTTCTTAACTGCGATAGGCAAGATTGGCGTCGATACCCCTACCATCTCAATCTATCCAAGCAAAGACGATGGATTTTTTGAATATTCTCGTCTCTATCAAGCAATCATATTCGCGGGCCATGTGCTGGAACCTTATTTCGGCTACTACCGCATTGCTATACACCCGCACGGTAAGACCGAGGACTTTAGCATTTTGCCTAGGCACCACGTACTACCCACGGCTGAAGAAGGAAATTTCGTCCATTGGAAATGGGGTGATCGAGAGCAACTAGACAGATATCAAGCAGATCCGCTCGCGGAATGGAAGAAACAGTGCGGCGACGACAAGATCCCGTACAGAGATAGTCCTGGTCTAGATTGGAATCGAGGTTTAATGCCCGAGGGTTCGCAGGCATTGGAAGTAGTGGTAACGCCACTAAGATACGTTCAAAACCTTAGAAAGCAGTTGCACGCAGCCAGCGAAACTGACCAATCTCCCCAAACTGTAGAAGAAGTCTAAATCTTGTTAGACGGTAGCGAATAGACTACATCTCCCTATCTGTGTTTTCATATAAATGTCAATAATGTGACGTTACCTGTCGTAGACCAAGTACATCCTTACCTTGTCCTTGAAGTTTGTAGTCATGCTTATCGCAATCGTCATATCCCTTATTACTGCTTTCACGTCCCAGTTTGAGAACGGTATCCATACGAAAAGGGAGCCATCCCTTTAAATTTTCAAATTCTTTTATATTATAGAAGCCGTATGGAGCATGACTTCCTTCCGGTCCAATTACGAATGACCGTTAATGGTATCAATACCGGGCGTCTACTTTCGACTGTGTAACCGAAGATCGTTTATACGACAAAAGAGATAATAAATTCGCACCACTCTTTTCCTCGCCGTCCCCTTTCTGCATACGTTTTACCTGCATTTTAAACCCCTTTCCGCGATCTGAAGACTTCTGGGGTATATTCTAAATAGTACAGAGACTTTTCTTGCTGTGATGATACAACAAAGGGTATTCTAAAACATAAGAAAGAGCAACGCCGTCTGTGTTCTCAACTATCCCAACCAGTATATGCTTCCATTATGATAACCGAAGACAGTCGTGATTTCGTAGCATCCAAGAGGGGCCAGGCTGGCTGGCTGGCCTGCTTTGATTTGTATGATGGAATATCTCAATCAGCATCGAAGATGTGATTTCTGGGTTGTGGGCTTACAGCGCCACTGCCGCTTACGCTAGCGGTACCGGAGAAGTAACTTTGGTCAATGCGAAAGATCCAGTCAAGCTTCTCGCGTTCATTGCGAGCTGCAAACAACCATGTGTTGTCCGTCCCATAGACGGCAAATACGCCTGCCTGCAGACGTTCGCTCAAACCGCCGAGGCTGGGACCAGAAGACCTGGAAGTCCCAGACCAGATGGTCGAAACAGTTCGACCTGACGGCGTTCGGCGATGACCTGGCTGGAAAGTTCCATTTGTGTTACCATTCGGCGTGAGGAGCCCATCGGGTTCGTCATCGTGGCCATTGAACAACGCTAAAATCTCCGGCTGGCTATCGACCCTGGAATTACGAAGACTAACAATAGCCACTTCATCCCCATCGGTAACATTATGAATATGTAGATAAGGTCGCCGGAGTTCCACAAACCTCTTGATCCATTTGCTATAATCATTATTTGGCACCAAAAGATATCCACCTTTAAGCACATTCGGATTCTTTGGAACGCGAATGATGGTGGAGATTAATCTGGGAGGCGTAACTGATTCGGGCGGACAACCATCCGAAGGAGGCGCTGTGTTCGCCGGCCCCAGGATACGCAGTAGAGGATCTGGGTGCCGCGACCAGAGTTTTAGGCATTTGTTTAGGATCAGCACTTCATGCTCGTTGTACTCTGGTTCTTGAGGCTGTACAGGGGGCTGCTCGGCAGGCTGTTCGGGTTGCTCTGTTGCCTGTTCGTCTTGTTCCTCCTCGGCGGATTCGAACTGCTTCGGCGTGGATGGTCGCGATGTCTCTGGGGTGTCGTTAAGAAGCGCGTTAATTGAATCTTGGTCGTCATCGTGGGCCTTGAGACCTGGAGATGCATCATCGTCAGAATGGTCCTCATCCTCCTCGGGCTTGTTCTTTGGCTCTGGCAACCCAATTTTCTTTAGGAAGAGTTGGGCTGCTGCGATTTCAGTGATGCGTCTCTTCTTCTTTTGCGCCGCAACGTAGTCGGCTATGAGCGAAACTCCCCTTGGAACCCAGTTGCTGAGATTTTCTTCACCCTTCACATAGTCATGCTGGCTGTTCATTCTCCAGAGATCACCAACTCGTTTAATCGGTGCTGGTCGCATGCTTAAAGTAAAGATGGCCGTGGAAGAATGTACGATCCTAACGTGCTGGAATAGAGACGAAAGCATTGATGTCTGGCGGACGAAGGTCCTCCCTAAAATTTGGCAGTAGATATTTGTAGAGAATTTCATCGGCTCGGCGAGGTTGTCAGCAATTATGTCCCAGGATAGAGTCATCTGAACCTTGTATTTATCCGCAGTCGTTCGATCTAACAATAAAGAGTTGTGTAGGCTGGAATCCCATTGCCCCGTAATGGTCATGCTTCGTGTGCCGTTGGCGTTTTGGCGAAAAGTTGGTTTTGTGCTTAGTCTTAAGGGGATTTCAGGCGCCGGGGAACCCAAATCGGGATTTTTTCCAGCGTGGTCGACGAGCTCAATCCTACCAATTCGAACCGAACTAATATCTTCCCACGGTAATGCGTCTCCTGAGCTGTGTGTAAGATTGATTGCCACGCGCCTTTGGAGTCCTTGGTGGAGCTGAAAAGTGCCAGTATCTAGCTCACTTGTCTGTGTTACCTCCACAGGGACATAGTCTCCATTCTCATTTAGCTCGAGGATCTGGATACGGGCTAGTAGGTCATGCTTCTCTTCGGTGTAGAATTGAGACTCGTTTATCCGAGCACCTTGAGATCTGCGGTCGGAGTTGGGTGTTGAATCGCGCATCTCATCCCAGCTGAGCAACTTATCAAGATGCATGGCAGAAACTTTGGCGAATATGGCAATCCTAAGGTTAACGTCTCGTGGCCCAAATAATGGGACACTCATGCTGTGAACACTATCAAATCGTATCGGACCCTCGTCAAAATCTTTTATCATCTGAGTTGTGGTAACACTGTCCGAGACACCAGGGATGAATAATTGAGCATGCACGTCGGTTCCTTCCCGCTCAGCGAAGCCAACCATGTCGTGCATAACAACATTGTACTTCAAAGTGCTTGATGGAGCTCGGGCGCTGGAGGGTTCTAGAGAAACTTTGATGATTCCGATAGCATGAGAAGTGTGAGGGGATAGAACGTCCAAGGTGAAATCTTGAACTCGGCTGTCAAACACAGCTCGAAGAGGAACATCAACCTCGCCGACGAGAGAATATTCGGGCATGCAGTTTTCGACAAACGGGTTGTCTAGCTTAAAGTGCTGAGAATATTCTGGCTGGTCGAGGTACTGATGCATCTGACGCATTTGTCGCACGCGGTCGTAAAGCTTTTCTATGCTCCAGAGATGGACAACAGAGTTCTTGTAGTCAATGACCCGAATCCCTACGCAAGGCTTTTGCGCTTCATCAAGAGCCAAGTCCTCCCCTTCACCAGGTACGTCATTTAATACCATATCGTAGGAGGAACAGCGCGCGTGGCCAACATCTACAACAGTGAATTGGAAAACGACATTCTCTCCTAGCTCTTCGCTCATGATCTGGGCCTCCTTGAGGGTGGCTGCATGCTGGAGGACAGCCTCGGCCATTTGGACGTAGTGTCGACTCCTCCAATGCTCAATGACCTTTTTGGCTTTCTCAATTTCCTCTTCGGATAGCTTCGGTTTCGCCTTAGGTCTCTTAAGAGGATCTAACTTCTCAATCTTAGCCTCGAATTCTTGCTTCTGGACTTCCAATTGCTTCTGCATGTCGGCTTTTAGCTGGGTTAGAGTTTCTTCCATCCTAGCCTTTTCCTTTTTGATCTCTTCTACCTCCACATTAGCCGCTTCTGCGCTCTTAAGCTGACCTTGGTATTCCTCCTTTTGCCGTTCCAATTGGTTCTGCATGTTTTCTCGAATCTCTTTGAGTCGGTCATCAGCTTCGCCGGCCCTCGGAGTGGACGGCATTGTGAGTGCCGTATCAAGGGAGAGATTATCGATTGTACCGGTTGACATATATTTCTCTCGGATAGGATAGGAAGTATTTGATTCCAAGTCCTCGTCGCCTTCACGATCATTGACACGCTCAGCTCTTGCACGCTGAACGTCTTCAAACAACGCGTTGAGTTCCTCGTCGGTTAAGCTCTGGAGGTTTTTATCTGTCCCAAGAATAGCACCAGCGGCTTCTCGTCGCGCGAATGACCAATCTGAATCTCGTCCGTTCCGATATGGAGAATCTGGACGGCTCTCAGCGAACTCAGAGCCTGCTTTGCTCATAGATCGTTCATGGCCTGGTCGCGGGGAAGGTGATGTACGATCTAGACTCTGCAATTGACTCGCAGTTACAGACTGGCGAAGTAAGCTTTGTCTGTTTTCATCTCTCTCCGCGCGAGCTTCCATCGGGTGATTAAATCTAAATATATGGAAATCGCCCAATATGACTCGATAACCAGAGTGTAACCTTGTTGTTTCAGTGACACGCTTTCCATTGACCATGATAGACGCGCCTTCGTTCGGCGTTATCGTAACGGTACCGTCTGGTGCATTGTCGAAATAACAATGCTCATGAAGGATTCGAGTACCATTAAGACGGATATTCGCCTGGTGCTCTAAGTTCGAGTCCACGTTCCCTACCGTAGTTCTGCCAGGCTTGAGGTTGTAGACCAGACATTCCGCAAGAAGGGGGTCATCGGATAAGTTGACTAAATGAGGCATTTTCTTTGGAGTGTGCAGTCCTACAAATCCCTTCTCGATACTAATACCAAGCTCCTCAAGGGCGGCTTCACGCTCCTTATGAATCTCTTCCGTCTTTTGGAGTTTCTGCTCCCATGTCTGGTTGAGATCGGTCAAGAGTTTCTCGCTTTGGCTGAGCTGTTCGGCAATTTCGGCCTTCGATACTTTCTTGACAGTGCCGTCGGCTTGGGTTATGCTAACGATCTGCTTTTCTAGAGGCGTGCCTTCAGCATAGACTTCCTCCGGTGGGACAGCAGAGCCGCCCGCGCCACCAGTCGCACCACCTCCTAGTTTGCTGCGCAATACCGCTAACTCCTCCTTTAATTCTCTGATCATGCGAGCATTTGCATCCTCGTTGACAACAGCGTGGTTCTTGATTCGCTTAGCAGAGTCAGCATATCGTAGAGTACTAAGGGTTTCGTCGTAATTGATATCAGCCGGACTGATTGCTGCTATCATAGCAGTCATACTGTTCCCACCAAGTGAGTCCTTCAAAAGCCACGTCAGAACACTATCTCGATACGGAACTGTTCCGCCTGCTCCTTTCTTTTTCTTTCCCGTTGAGAGATCAGCCAATGCCGCTATGACACGGCCAAGCGTCGAGAGGGACCTGTTGATCTCAGCACCTTCCTTCAGTCGAGCACCTGTAGCACCCGTCGACGTTGCTCTCTCTGAACCAGCTAAATCGACTAAACTGATTTTGGCTTGCTTCTCCATCTCCATCTTTGTCTCGGCATCATACTTTTTCTGAGTGAGCATGAGCGTAAAAACGGCGTGACTTCTACTGGACGTTTCGTTCATGTTTGTTGCGGCAACCGTTCTTGCTTTGTTACCTTCGTCCATGAGATTCTCGATCTCCTGGAAACTGCTGACGACCAATTTGGCAAGATCTTCTACATAGGGACCGGTGGACGGATGTTCTCGGACTTTTAGGTTTCCTTTAGTGGATGGATTCAACAGATCCCGTACCCTTTCGTTGTAAATTTCGAGGTACGATACTTCGACGGTACACCGCGTTGTTTTGTCTTTCTGTAACTCTTCGATCCTCTTGAACATGTCCTGGCAGATGTTTGGTATAATACCAGCGTCTTTTCCATACCCCATCATGGAATATGATTTACCAGAACCTGTTTGCCCATAAGCAAAGATACAGTTGTTATAACCTTGGAATGCATTGTCCAAAAGGGGTCTCCCAAGATCGTTATGAAGATTTTCTTGACCGGCATAGTTCGGGTCATTTTTGTTGAAGGACCAGTACGATTTATCAAAGGCAAACGTCTTTACTGATGTGTCTTTCGAACCTTTAGGACCATGAGCAGCATCGGCTGGTGGGGTGAGAATGGTTTGGTTCTCCTTCATTTCAACAATACATTTTGACCCGCGGTCAATTTCTGAACAAGGTCAGTATTCATACAATTCCGGCAGAAGAACTTTTTCCAGATTATCCCTAGTTCTAATGACTTGATAATGAACACAGTCGTACCTCTACTGTTGAAGGGCCGAACCCTCACCACCACCTTAATGTTTCCTCCACCGGCGGGAGCCATGGTTAATAGACGAAGGTGATACCTTCCTGTCTACTACAGCTATAAACCGAGTCTGAGGTAGAGTCGAGGCATCCGACAGATGAGGCGCGCACACGACGGAGTATAACAGGGGCGTCTAGTGTAGACTTGGCGTCTTTCGGACCCTCGGAGCCGTTCGAAGATTTAGAAGTAGAAATCGCAGTCGGGCAATCCGTCTGACTTTATATTTCCAACAGATCCTACTTTAACAATAATCTTGAATACTTAACTCATCCTCCTCTTTGTTACGCGGGGGACGGCTGCGAAAACCGAGTCCGTGGTCCCCGCAGAAACACTCAGCACCAAGTGGCGGAGAGTCGTGAATGTACACGGAGCAGTCGACACAGAGCAGCCGCTCGGCTGCGCGTTGCCGTAGAAAGGAGATCGTGACGGTCGGGTCGTAAGCTTCAGTGGGGTTCGCAATAGGCTTCCGGAGGCGGTAGAAGTCTATCTATCGTTGATTGTCGGGCGTTGTCGCGGAGATGGCGATTGAATTTTGGTTGGTGGGTTCACAGTCAACAACTTGTTAAAGAGCAGAATGGGGACGCGATTCGCGATCACTGGCTTACCATTCGTCACATAAAGGGATAATTGTGGGGCTTATGCCAAGAAATTCACGTGTCAATATGATTAACTCATTAAGATATTAGTATAAAGCATAAAGCAGCTGGTGAATAATATCAGGCAGCTGCGGTCAGCTGACACTTAAAATCAGGTCATACTTCAAGGGGCTCATCTACTGGAGCTACGTACTCGTAAGGCTTGGGCTTCAACAAGATACATAAGCAATTTAGAGCCTGACGGATTGCTACCATAATCGAGCTTGTTCTAAGTTTCGCAAGACTTCACACCACATTGTAACTTTTATTTATTCTACCCCTGGCGGTTGCTTTCTAAGGACTCTTCCCCTATGAAGCCTGATAGAGCGCTTATTTCAAGCCCAGAATTCTCTGGATCTGGCCTTTCGTAGTTGATGGGTAGAAGTCCTTACTCTGCTCAAAAGTCTTCAAAGCCAGGTCTTTATCCAGCTCATTTAGCTTCCTGTACAGAGGCTTGAGGAATTTCATGCGGCCGATAGAGCCCAGAAGCTCGACTATACCGGGGAACTCGTCTTTGTCTTGAGCTTGGAGAGAGATGACATAGTACGCTGATTTCAGCTCGACATTCTTAGAGGAACTAATCTTATACGTAGTTCCCAAGAGGTGGGATCTCTCAGCGCTTAGAGGTTTAGGGAAGTTCTGTACGGCCTGTAAGAAGACAAGCGTCTGGTTTGCTGTGAATGACTCGATGTCCTTGGGGCTCGGTTGATAATTCTGTATAAGTCAATATCTGACAGCAAGGACGCAGCCGTATTATCAGCTAAGTTATGCGAGGCAGCTTACATCGTCCTTCCACTTCTCAGCCAGCGCAAGGCAACTATCAACATAAGCCGTGTTGAATTCGGGCTTCGGCGGCAAGCCTGGCTTATAGAACTTCTCTTCCCAAGGGATCTGGGCAATCTTTTCCTTGATCTCCGCGTTGCCGTATCCCTCAAAGAAGTCAAGGAATGTTTTCTTGAATTCAAATGAATCCAGAGACTTGTTGGCCCACGTCTTAAAGTAGTGTGGGATGAACTTGTCAAAGTGTTCTCGTCCAACTAATCGTTCAAGATACCAGAGGAAATGGAAGCCCTTTTCGTAGGGGACTGTGCTAAAAGCATCTTCTGGGTCTACCCCCTTATGACTAACAATGAGTTTCGTGAACTCATGATCAGCCCCTAATACATTGACCGAGTCCTCAAGAGACTTCCAGCCAATAATGGCCGAGAAATCAAACTGAGGATCACCATGGATAGCAGCACCGATGCGGCGTTCAAGGTATGTAGTCCATCCTTCATTCAACCAGCTACAAAATCACTTTAGCCCCTCTCGACCAAAGAGTCATTAGTGATCATACTCACAAGTGTTCCCATGATGCACAGCCTACGAGGTTACCACTCCAACTATGACTTAGCTCGTGTGCGATTACATCAACGTTCTGGCGGTCCCCACTGATGATCGTAGGGGTAGCAAAAGTGAAGATCGGATTTTCCATTCCTATGGTCGTAAGCCAATGGAACCCATAACCACATTAAGAAGTTATTCGGAACCTTACCTCCATACGCGAAACTCGGGGGTAACACCAAGACGTTGTACTCTCCCCACTGATAATCAAAGACTAACTTCTCCGCCACTTCGATGAACTTGTCCATATCCGCCTCAAGCTCCCATTTCGCAGCCTCGATGGCCTCGGGACCGGTTGCAACCACGGAACGCTTTCCAATGCGCGCTGTTGCAAGGTCTCCCGAGGCTAGCGCGAACAGGTATGAGGGGATAGGCACCTTTTGCTCGAAGCGGAACAGCTTGTCACCGTCTCCCTTGCTATCCGAGGGCACGGGAACTCCACTTGCCACTACCGGCAGAGGCGACGTGATATTGAAAGTGAAGGTCGTCTTGACATCCGGAGTATCTTGACACGGGAAGATGGACCGGGCTAGAATAGCTTGGCATTGAGAGTATACATACGGATGCTTCTTGTTACCAGTCTGAGCCGGACTCATCCATTGCAAGCCGACGCAGCGGTCGGTAGTCTCTAGGGCGATGTCCAACTTGACAACGTCACCTTGGGGTACTCCATTCGGCACGGAAACATGAAGTGGTGCGCCATACGGCTCAACTCGATCCTTGACAGCCCATTCCGAATCGGCTGAGTTGAGCTTGACCGATGAAATGGAGAGGTAATTTGTGTCAAGGATGATCTCATGACTCTCCTTGTTTGTCAACGACTCCAACTCTAATAGAACCGAGCCTTCTAGGCGCTTCTTCTCGAAGTTGACCTTGAAGTTCACAGTCGTATGCTTGGTGCCCCATTCGCCATAATTGGCCAGGGTGTTGGGGTCGCGAGGCGCCATGGTTCTTCTCGGGATAAAGCTGAATTGTCGCAGATGGACATACACTGGCGAGGACCTAGTTGGAGTGAGTCGGCGGATGGTGAGCTGGATGCTAATTCTTCTGAATAGAAGACTACCCCTCACGAAGCTATTCGATCCTCTCATCGAAGTGGTGCTGACAAGCTGGGAGTCAGCTGCCTGCCGGATTAAGCTACGCACCTACAGATTGTAGGCGGGTTGTACCCGTTTCTTCGTTCGCTGTTAATCAACTAAGCGGGGCTTGTTCCACTGGTCATGATCCTTCAGAAAACCCGCATAAACGCCTAAAGCGCCACAAAAGAGACGAGTTTATCCTACTAAATCTATATATTAACCAATTGAATGTCAGCAAATGCATATGTACATATTAGGTCAGTATGCTTTATCCAGTAGCACTAACATTTATCAGCCGTGCCCCAAGGTGACCCCCCTTCGAACTTCCCGCATCTTGGTAAATGCAAGCATGGAGAAAAAAAAAAAAGAAGAGACTTGGATATCAAGATAACTACCTGCATTGCATGCCAACTTACTTAGGTAGGTGGGTAGGAAGGCTGAAACGACCCTTCTTTATAGCTTAGGGTCGTTGACTAGCTTGTTACGACCTACATGAGATCCATGCAAAACGGCTTCCCGCTCTGAAACAGCCAGCTACCTAGTAGATAACAAGCCGCTTTTTCTCCTCTTCCCACTTCCGGAAGCAGGTAGAGGATTCCGTTTCCTGGCAGAGATGGGATGAAAATGCTCCTTGAAGCCTAGAGCATCCAAGACACGGGAACAACTCCTTCCCAAATCCACGACCCCAGCTGCGAACCCTTCTTTTTCATATGTAATAGTGTTCATGTAGAGATATACGCCTCATTGCCAGAGTATTATTCCGGAAGACGGCATTTAGGGACAAGGGATCTTATCCTTCACGAATGATATCGAAGGTTTGAAGTTGTTGGTTAGGAACCTAGCTTTTTTTCTACACCGCAATGTCAGGATTCGAGGGGTAAAAGACGCAGAAGTGGGATGGCAATGATGTTTCTCATTTCTCCGGTGGCGGCATGTTCTAGGTAACACTGGAAAGCTTCTCACCACGTGCTAAGCCCCTCGATCCCCTTCATGGAAGGATGACGATGAAGTTGGTGACAGTGGCCCGGCGCTGCCTCGGTGATTGTGCTCGCTCATCGCTGGTTGACTGGGACTGTGACCATGCACGGTGTCACCGCCTTTGGTAAAGATATGTTATTTTAAGGTCCCTGGGGAGCCCCGTGCTTGGGATCTTAGCATCCATGATGGCACAGCATGCAGCTTTCAGCACAGTTCTTCACGATGGCTTCTTGGCAGAATGCACGCTGCGTAGCACTAGCCACTTACAAACCAACCATACCAGCTCAAGTTGGAAATCAATAATACTCTCGGACCTCGTCGTTGTTGTTTTCGTGCATATGTCTACAATCTATGACTTTCACATTTCCTGTACACAGTCCTGTAATTATGAGTAGAAGTAAATTGCCGGAATTTGGAGCATAATGCTGCTAATATGGTTATTTGATCGTGGTTGTCTGAACTAACGGGTACCGTCGTGCTTAATACCATGTATTAAGTTTCGTCGTCGTTGAATGAAACTTTTGCACATTGGTTGGCTGGTGCTTGTTCCTTGCGGCTCTATCGACACCGAGTTCGAAGCTTGGGAAAGCTTCCAAGCTCATTAATATGAAATGAGGGGGTGAATGAATCCTCTAAAGAACTGCGGGAAATGTTCGAGTGCATATTATGCATTATGCATCATGCGTGAGATACCTAAGTTATACTAGGTACGTACAATAAGCAAATCTTGGCTTCTTTGCCCAACCCAGCAATCAGAAAATTATCCGTCTTTTGTTATGTCATGTGAGATACGATACATCTCATCCTGAATTTACTCGTTGGACTCTCTGTTAAGGGGAAAGGGACCGGCACTCAAGCTCATAGGCGGGCGCGTGAGGAGTCTAAGGATTTACCCAGCATAGCGTACCAACAACGGCGTCAGTCATTGGGGTAAGATGACGGGAGTGCGTAATCATCAAGTTCCGTATAATTGGTCTTTTTAGGTAGATATCGACCAGCAGAATGCCGCGAAGTCATTGAAAGCAAAAGCCGACCTCCTTTTTTGAAGCTTGGCGTTTGCTTATATGTGAAAGTGCTAAGTTTGACGTAAATTTTCTAGCTTAATAATTTTTAACGGGTGTGTTCTAGCCCCGTTTCTAATTGGATAGAAGCTTTTTTTTCGGTTCGGATAGGAAGACGAGGCACTGGTGAGGTTGGTCCTGAGACCGGAAATGAAGTCTGACTAAAAGCTATCAGACCTGTCAAATTGCCATGTGGTTGTTAGTTCGCATGAGTGGATCTCAAGGCTTCAGACGTGGGGAATAAGACCATTGAAGTCTTGACGATCTGTTATTCAGGTTTATGGATTTGATCCCTAATAAGGCTAGGGGCATTCCTCTACGTGAGCAATGTTGGGACGCTCTAACTAATATGGCTACTTTGACAGCACTCTCATAATTTCGCATATCGAGATTTATATCGACCTGAAGTAAGCTTAAAGGTTTAATCTTATGCTAGAGTAAATGTCTATTCCGACCTTGTCGGTTTCAATTGCACGCCTCGAGAGTATAGACTCATCCCCCAACGCAATCTAGTTCTAATAGAATCAAGACTACCTAGGTATCATTATCTCGTGTCCTTTGTTGATGATTTGACTTGGGCACCGAGATTAGTAGTGTCAAAGCCAAATGACTCCGCTGTTGAATTTTAGGGTTATGGATTGTTAATACCTAGGGTAGCCGAATCCTGGCGCCCTGGACGGCGTCGAGCTCGAGCACGTCCCATCCATGCGGATCTAAACTAGGCCTACCTGCCGTGACTTATCCGTCGTCTCAAATCCCTAGTGGACATTTCGTTCCCGGCATCGACTCCATCATTGAACGGCATATATGGAGAAAGAGCCTGGGGTATTGCATTTCGTTGCGGAAAGACCTATGTAAAAATGACCATCCCTCAAGCTGCGAGTATGTAGAATCCTAGATGTCTGGCATTCGGGCACATTGGTTTGGATCAACCAAGATCATCATATATGTATTACTTGATGTTACTATTGGTGCTCAACCCTGCACATATGCACGCTGCAGCTGTGAGAAAAGATGCTGGGAATCGTATGCCGCGGTTTATAGCCAGTGCGAAAACCATATATAGGTGTATGAGGTATGTATCTGCAAGCTGAAGTGTCAAAGAGTCGCTGGTGTCGTCATCGGTCGTGTAACGCTATGATGAGGATCAAAAGCAATTAATCGCAATTCAAGAAGAAAATCTACATTACCTTGCCTCACATCAATCGAAAATCACAAGTCTGGAAACGGATGCAGTCCCGGATACTTACAGTAGGGTATGTTAAATTTAGCGAGATGATTCACGTAGTCTGTACCACTGTATACGAATTTTTATAGTGGTGGTGGCGGAGCATAGAAGATCTTCTTAAGTTCCTTCGTGTTCCACAGCAGAGGTACGGTTTTATGCCGATAGGTTCTATGGCTGAAGAACTCAAGGGGCCCTAACTATTACCAGGGTATTCAAAAAATACTCGAGTATTTTATGATACTCGAGTTACTCAGATACTCGACTAGTACGAGTAGGGTAAAATACTAGTCTAATATACTCAGGTAATACTCACCTAAGCCTAATTGGGAAAGAGTGGATATTGCTAAACTAGATTGGGCTTAGTGAACCTTTTTCACGTGACTTTTTTATTTTTTATTTTTTAAATCTTTAATATTTTAGTCACGTGAAAATAGTCCACTAAGCCTAATCTAGCTTAGCAATATCCACTCTTTCCTAATTAGGCTTAGGTGAGTATTTTATATAAGTACGAGTATTACTCGAGTAATACTAGTCGAGTACGAGTATCACCCCAAATACTAGTCCGACTAGTATTTTTAATACCCTGACTATTACTAGGAGCAGAAAGAGGCTAGCTAGGACTCCCTTGTCTATATCGGTGTAATTTATCGGCTAGATCCCTTAGGGATGATCGGTCAAGATCGCGGCTTTGTTCCAGAGGTCCAGTTCCATGGCAGGCGGGAAAGGTGATCATAAAATGCAAGTTAAGCCCTCCCCAATATATTTAGAGGCTTCAAAATCCAGTCTATGGATACTCGCTTCAAAACCCTCCTAGTTTGGGGACCACGATGTCGTCTTTCCACAGCCAAATTACAATTTCAAATAATATCGTATATATTGTAGCAGTGAACTTCATTGACCATGACCACCTTGTGGACCGTTCGCTGTCCTTCCCAAATGCGGAAGGGTACGGGAACACTAAGATGTTGTACATTTGTGACAGCTCCGCCTTGCCTCGGGTAGAGCTGGTCTGTGTTCAGCTGAGCTGAGTTTTAAAGCTAGCGCCATTATAAAATCCGGCGACTTCAACAGCAGAGATTTTCTTTCCGCTCGCCACGTTTTGTTGCCGGCAATTGATTGTTTCGAAGTCATCCATGGCCTGAGATCCTCGGCTTGAAACATGGACGACAGTTGACCTTCTCGACCTGTAGGGCTAGCCGGGTTCGGATGATGTTGCGAACTGGTTTGAGTCGGAGCAGAACACGTCTCAGCATTTACTGGACGCCGACAAGGTCGTCGAGTCCTACAACACTTGTTTGTCCTATACAGTAAAACTAGGTACCTACACATGTTGGCGGTCTTTTACTTGTTTCGAAAAGTCAGAGTCGATATAGCTTTGTAAACTTCTCAGCCTGTGTCACTCTTGAGAGAATACTGGAGAAGAATATGTCGATCAAGTAATGAGAAACATTATGCAATTCCACGTTTTTGTAAATCACTGCATGCCAAGCATTAGCCCAAAGTGCTTCGCCGGCTATGTCACTCGCATTTTTGTGCCAGCAGCATTGTATCTGAAAAGGGGGCTAGATGTAAGACGTATCTCGTCCAGCTCGTACCCCCACTTCAATGTTGCTACAAGGAACAGACCCCTGTTCGTCTGATAGGGTACCTAGGTTGCTAGGTAGGATATGTACCGCAGACTCTTGTCACAGAGACAAAAGCTGCATATGCATGTAAGAGTCCATAAAAGAGCAAGTGTCTCAATACGTACTGGGTTGCTTCTGTCACAGTAATACTTACATAATTAAAGTAACAAAAAAAGGACGTTACGAAGTGGCACAAATCTCTCTATCTAAGGTAAGCACCACATCATAAAAAAATTTTCTAATCCAGCAGATGAAGCAGATAATCACCGAGGACATATAGACAAGAATTATCTTAGTTACAAGGTAAGAGTCAAGTTGGATAACGCGCCGTACTTGACCTATTCCCCTTTAAGGGTCGGTTACAGTTAAGTCACAACGACTAACAAGCGACGTTACGCACTGACACCTGAGCACGGACGACCATCGATTAGGAATTATTTTTCAATTATTAATGGAATACTTAATACTTGATGTTTATTCAATTCTCGAGGAGACTCCTATCGCTAAAGCAAGAATTTATTCCCATACGTTGTTGTAAGACATGTATCAGTCTATGATGTTGAAGTCTATTCCTTGATTAGAAGATTTATATTTACAATATATATAGTGAGTTTGAATTGCTAAATATGGATATATTAGACGCCACCTCAGTTCAGGATTCGATTGTTATGCCAACACTTTCTTTTCGCTGAGAAGATAATACCATTATTTCTAACATCTCTAATCCGTGTTTATTTGCAAGTGAACCGTCGTCTCCGAGTGGCGGTAAAGAAATCCTAGTATTGGCATGCAAAGCCGGGTTTAGATTGCCTTGCTCTTGTGCCGTGATTACAAGTAGCAATGTCTATTGGAGGCCACAAGTTGATAGTAAATTAATACACCACACAACCTTTAAGACTGCAACAAACTATCCAACTTTGTGTTTATCTCCATCCATCCCAATAAGCAAGTGTAGGAACCCAGGAGGAACAGCTCGGAAGATTGGTAAGACTACTCTAATGGAGAATAAATGCTGGCGTCACACTACAGCTTCGAAAGGCTCGACTCTTAGAGGTTGAAAACTACAAAACTACCTGTTTCGTGACCATACACATTTTGTCGCCATAGGCATATGATGATCCTCCTTATCCCCTCCATAACTCTTCTATTCATGATGAGTAACTTCTAAGATACCTATTGATGACGATGCGGCTAACATGGCATACCCAATCCTCTAATCCCACAAAATCTGCCGGTAAACGAGCTGGATGGACGGCAAAAAAGATAAAAGCTATTATCTAATCTTGGTGCTTGCTCCCACAACGGCTATGGTGCATATGATTGATCACATACATGATTTGTCTTAGTTCATCTAGATGAATCAATCCCGGGGGACCAGGTCTGAGACCCCAAAAGGATTCCTTCTTGACTCGAAAAGAACTGGATCGATTGAGCGTGGACTTCGAATCTATTCGAACGGGTATATTTCTCCGTGTGGCTATTGGACGTTCTTGTGCTTGGATCCTCAAGACATACTGACGCCCGGTCCCGTCTTTGCATCCAACTATAATAAATCAGGGTACTCTTTTTCTAAATTGTCATAGCGATAATTAAAGCTGCATATGTGCCAACGTATACATGCTGTGATAAACAAGCCGGTGAAAGACACATAAGAGTATTTTCCCCGACTTCTGCGGTTGCAATGTTACCGTCTCCGCAGATCAATATCCAGGTGCATGCATGGTGTTGTCCGGTGTTGCCCTCCGCCCTCGGATATTTCGATGGGAATCACAAAATGTGTCTATAAGAATATGCGGCTTGACGGAAAGTACCATATGCAAATAGCGGGTGTCTCTCCGCATTCTCGGAATTTGCCTTGCCTTATCACACACTACCTCGTTTCAACTCCTTCCGAACTTGAAAAGCTTGAGATTATCTTTATCCTACAGCACGTGAATCATATTCGACCGTTAGTCCTACGGTTATTGTATACTACTGGCTAAAGGAGATGCTTAGAAATGCTTCAAGTTCTTAGGTTGAAACTTTAGTATACTTCCTCTCTATTAGCAGACCCAAGGGGCTGGGTCTACGGTACTAAGGACGTATTAGTATCTGGAGTTGGAGTGAACTGACATCAAGCTTATCGATCGCTTATTTTTGGCGTCTTCTAGCCTTCCAAGATACGTGCCACTACACATATGGCTAGCTTAACAAGCTGCTTACATCCCAATAGGGGATCCCCCCTTGACTACAACACAGTGAAGTTAAGCTGTTCGAAGTCGTCTTCCGCAGCTGCGTCACAGAAAAGTTCCCTTCGTTTCAATTAAGCAACGCTGAGAATCGTCGGCTATCAGCAAGCATCGCTATATTGAACCGCCCGTCTACCCCCTTGTTCTCTACCATGGTTTGTAAGTTAGCCACCCATGGATGGAGCCATCCCTGCAATGTCCAGGGTCAAAGCTCTACCCACCCAAGCTATGGTGACCCTGTTCAAGGGCTTAAGCGGTTTCACCTCCCTGTCGCAGCACTATTCTCGACCTCCACCCAACTGTTTCTCGATGTGTCTAAACCCTTTTCCGCAACTTGCCCCGATCCTGAGTGCGGATACCTTCATCAAGCGCTGTTGAAACGCTGCCTTGCTGTTGAGGTGAGCTCGCTACACCACTGCTGTACCTACATAGTACAGTATCGCTGAGCCGGATCGTACCTGTTTTCCAATACCACAGGTCATGCATGCAGCAGTATCATGTCGCGCTCCTAAGTGGAGGTTGCATCCCAAGTCCCCTGATGCATTTTGGCCTAACAAATCCCCTTATTCGCTTCTCCTATAGGAAACACTTCAGAGAGCTTGGTACCGACTATACTTTGCGTATTAAGGACATGCATGGCCTCTTTTCCTTGTCTCTCTGTTTCTCTCTAAATGTTTATTACATTATGTCTATCACTATGAATGGCAGGGCTGCTTCTTAAGTGTTTGCATATTTTATCATGCAGTTTCGTTGCTCTTGACACAACCGGTTTTTTTTCACTGTACTCTTATATAACTTCCACCCGTCATTTTTTCTGTCTACCATCCACATTAGAGACCTTTATTTCCCTTCCTTGCTTATAATAATTCTTTAGCCTGGTTTGTGATTCACCCGGGGATCCCCGTCATAGGCCCAATGGCCCATATAGCTGCCTGCATGGTAGACAGCGATGGTGAAAGTGGTACGCTCAGAAGTTATATAGTGAATGCCTTCTCCGCGCAGGCTTCTACAGATTCGGTATGACTTTAAGCCTTCTGGTTCAAGGCGAAGCTATCCGATGCCCCAGCTAACTAACATCACGATACAGTTGTCGTCTAACAGCTCATCTGAGGAGAAGAAACCATTTGCTTGGAGGATGCAGAACCCAGAGGTTCGGAAGTATCAGCTGTTCCCAAGGGAAAAACAGCTCCCGCCGGTTACTTGCGGGAAGCAACTGGACCCCGAGCAAGCCTTCGCAATGGCTATGGGACAAACAGACAAACCCTCCGTGGCGAACGGCCTTCGAATGCGCATCAAGGAACACAACTTGACCAGGAGGAGGAAAATCAGTGTCCCCGAGTTGGGTCCTATGACAACTGTGCAGGAGGTTGCTATGGACTCTCGTAAGTTGAAACGATATCCGCACATGTGCCCTCCTACTGATCGATCACCAGCAACAATCCCAGGCCGGCCTGCATTGCATGAACGGTCCATCAGCTCTCCTGTCAACTCCTGGCGTCAGCGTCATATCCCAGAGACTGGGAGCTCCTTGAAAGAGATCGTGGATGAACTTTCGGAGGCGTCTACGCCCTCTGAGGATATGCAGAAGTTTACTTCATCAGCCTTAAGGCAGCCTCTCTCGCCTAAAGACCTAGCGCCTTTGACGATACCTACGCAGAGCGGCCCAATCCCACGACTAGCCCGGCAACTATCTTTAAGTCGTCTTAGAAATAAGGATAGGGATACACAGCAAGAGCCGACGATCAAGTCGGCACGCACTGACGAGTCACCGAGAATACGCACTCCATTCACGCCTGCATCAACTTCAGCAACAGCCACGACTCCTATGTCGGCGACTACTAACATGACTAACTCAACGCTTCCAACACCGGTATCAGCACCTGCAGAGTGTCGAAGCTCTCCGATGCCGTGGGACAGATTAGGCGCAGCTACGCCCATATGTACTACACAGCAAAACAACGATTCCATGGCGACACCAAAGGCAGAACCTGAGACACAGATACGAACTGGTCCAGCCCCGTCACACAGACGTGGCCACTCCGAATCTGGGAGCATTATGGATCGCGGACGGCCACGAAAACGAAGTGATGGTACAACAATTGGTGGACACAAGCGAAGTACATCTAAGAGGAGCATCAGTGCTGAACGTCGTGCCTTTGAAACCTTGCCTCAAGGATGGAAGGCTACTGAGGCTGTAAAGGTCTTAGATCCGTCCGAGGTTGCTTACTTGCAGAAACAAGCCCTCGGGCAAGCCTTGAGGTTTGAGGTGCTCAAGAAGGACGACGTTGAAAGCCTCTCAAAGGTAGATTCCCCCTGTCTCAACTTCCAGTCCTTAGTCGCCTAATCATAGGTAGGAACTCCGCCATCTTGACGAACGAACCGAGTATCTACGTCGCACATACACATCTTTACGTGCTGGACGCCGAAATCTTCACAGCCGCATCTGCCAATATTTGCGTTCACCTCGCGTTGCTAAATTTAGTTACGAGTCCATGCTGAAACAGGAAGAGACTCTCGCCGAACTTGATGCCTCTATTGACGACTGGGTTACTAAGCTTGAGCATGCCGAGAACCGACGTACACGCGTCAGGCAGAAGCTCCTCGAACATGTTGCTGCCGCCGCCACCCTTTCCCTGGCTAAGGATGTCACTGGCACAAGCGAAGTTCTTCAGCAAGCCATGGGAGTTCGACCCCCCAGCTCTGATATCTCGACACCGCCTCGGAGCCCTATCAAAACCGGCACTTCTTCTCAATCCCAGTCTCCTTCTCCGTCGCCTCAACGCGTTGTCGCCAGAGTACCCTCAGTAATACCAGAGCTGCCGGCTGAAGAACTGGAAGATATTTCAGTTACCCGTACCCGCAAGAACTCGGCTGAATCTACCCTTCAAAGGATGGAGAGCATTCGTATTTACGCCGACAGCGACGTATATGCGCTCTTAGCAGACGTCGAAAATGAATTCACTAAGCTGAATGGCGGCGTCAGCAGCCCCGAGTCTACAGGCCGTTCCGAAAGCGAAGAGCAACGAAGAGTCTTGCATCGCGCTCGCAGCCACGATATTCTCAGCAATGGATACTCAAGATGTCTCAACAAAACGCCACCAATCTCACCCCCCGCACCCACGCCACCAGTGAAAAATTCACCAAGAGAAGCTGGCGATATTTTCTTAACTGCCGCCGTTTTCCAGCCGGACCGGACGGCTGTATCTGATTAAACTCATCTACTTTCCAACACTATATATCTTTTCTCGTTCATTTCTTGCATTTTAAAACTATTCATCGCTTGTTTTATCTAACGCCTTATTACATTCTTTTTTATTTACGACCCCATTATGATCGACGATTAACGGCCGGCCACAACGATCAACTGCATTCGCATTATACCATTCGCGTCATTCCTTCAGGGCTATTAGCATTTACAATCTCGGACCACCGGCGTTCTTTTCATTTTATATACTTTCCGTCCTTATTACGTGCTCGCTGCATGTTTCTCCACGCTTGCATTCATTATTCCATTCGAGTTTATCATTAGAGGGTTCATCTCATTTCTACCTCAAGGCGTCAGGATCGTCTTCGAGTTTTTTCATCGCACGTCCACGACTCAAACGGCCACCTCTATACCCAGTGCGCTAGGTACCGTTCAGCAAATGTCATTGTGGTTGAAAAGGATTACTATTCTAAAGAGTGTATTTTTTTCCCGTCCCAGTCGGGCATTAAGGAGTCATGGGCTCGATTTTTACATGGGTTGAGGGTGTGGGACTATAGGGGAAGGAGATTATTAGGGAGGTAGAAGAGAGTGCAAAATAGTCCCAAGACTGAACTAGCAACATGATCTAGGCCGCCTATGAGTTGGGGACCTGAGAACAAGATACGTCTCCGCTTACAGGCGATTCGATCTTGTAACAATAGAAGCCTACATCTACGACGTCGCTATAGGAATATCTGTTACAATACAAAAGCATTTCACCCAAGAAAGGTCACTTTTCGCAGCCGATTAAGATGTACGATCATTGAGTGAAATCTACATCCCTGCATATACATCAGTGGCATTTGAACAAATGACTTCACCATTTTTTTTTTGGTTTCACTTCTCCAGCTGCATTCAAGACCCCAACGATGGTGTCAGCAATAGCCTTATTCGAATCAGGAGGTTCTTTATCGACTTTCCTAAAGCTGTCGAGCTGAAGAAACACGCGATCCTTCCCGCCCGATCAAACAAAGCTCCCCCAGAAGCCGAGATCCTTCGAAACAACACTGGAGTCTCGTGGCCTAGCTCTCTACCATCCCTATCAGGCTCATAGGATTCGCGATGCAGCTCATTCCACGAGCGCGCCCACTTATTACACTTTCATTACTTGCAGATAGCTTCGGTACATCGCGAATCCTTCTACTCCACCCCTCGCGATCTTTCTATGCAGTCTCTTGGCTGCCTTGACCAGACCTGCACAGCTTAGCTACCCCTACACATAAGCTACCTCCCTATTACGCCATGCTCCCACGAATCCTTCTTGCAACACGGGGTCTACCTAATCCATCTAGGTGGACAAGCCGCGATTGAGGAAGATACAGAATCCTTGGAGCCGCCCTATGACGAAAAAAGATGGGATGAAGGAAAAGGCGCAGTAAGCTACGATTTCGGAAGGAGACATCTCCATACAGCCTCTTCTTCCAACCTCACTTCATCTCGACTATGGAAATCCTCATTGACTCACGCTGCCACTACGCAGGGGCGGGTAGCCCTCCCTCCTCCATGAATCCTGGGGACCAGTCTGGCCCAGTGCAACCTCGACCTGACGTGACCGGGCCGGGTTGAAGTGAGGTTGCACAAGAAACGCAAAAGCTTCCTTCGACAGAGTAAGTCTTGTTTGAGATGCCTATGAGTATGGTGTAGTGGATGTCTCAAACCCGTAAGCTCAACCAACCTGCATCCCCAAGAGCCTGATTCAAAACACAAAAACCGGTAGGTCGGAGGCTTGGTGATCTAATACGAATGCAGCGATCCCCAGCACACGTCTGTAGGCCCCATCCTAGTCCTGATATCCATCCGCATACCCGTTAGGTATGTTGGGGGCTACATGTAGTTGGAATCGACGTGCGGGTATCTGACGCACTTCCATCTGCATGCATGCCGGCAATCAATCTGATGCTCTAAGAAAAGAAAACAAGACGCTGTCACTGATTGCATATACGATAAATCGAATTAAACACAGTCTCACAGTCTGACATGCTCGAACAGTATCCGTAGGTAATCTGTCAGAACCTTGGCCGTCCAACATAGTCATTCTCCCATATACACAATAGAGCGTATCCATCTACGTAGGTCGTCTTAACAAGGCCATACTCATTACCTAAGACAACCACACACACACACCATCCCGCCCGTACCATCGCCGTCTGCAACCGTGTCGTCCATTCTGCGGTGCAACGTGCAAAAGACCCGACATCCATGGAATTTCCTCTGGAGGCGATTGGCGCGCTTTCCGTTATATGCACCAAGTAGTTTAAATATAGCTAGACCAGAGATTCACAGATAAGGTCGAGGTACGTAGGGTAGGGTAGGTAGGGTACCTAAGACAGGTCAAGATTTTCCCGTACCTACCGTATGCAAAAGGGTCCAGTGGCTGAACCCCTGATGCAGGAGGACGGCAAAGAGGACTTCCATCCGCGCCTACCAATCAGCGGGCGCCGACGTTTTACTGTATGCGTCTCATGCGTGTGAACGTTGTTTCGTTTGGTGTGTGGCTGTTTTTTTCTTCCCCCCTCTCTCCCAAGAGACAGGGTATTGGCGATAACTTTACCGACGCCACAGTTCCTACTACTGCACGTGTCGCACACCGCAGGTTTTTGGGAGCTTGGGGTTGGGGTTTTGTTTGCTTGGTTTGCATGCGGGATGCAAGCATATAGCTTCATGTGCCGAGGGAGATGATCTGATTATCGTCGCTCATGCATACAATATGAGGGGTTCAGAGCATCTTGTGCTACCCACAGACGTAATGTGTATAGTGGGATAGCTGTTTATAGCTTGTAATAGTTTACATCATTGTCTTAGAAAGTGAAGAGCTTTGCATGCTCTTATCGTCGGAAGGGTAGCATTCCAGGATTTGGCTTGTTTTACAGCAGCTTGAGCCGAGACTGGCAGCTATCGGCTAGGCACCTGACTTACTGTAAAACGCTCCGCTGCTCTTGGTGGCAAGTTGTGCAAGATCACGAATGTGCTACGTTAATAGTAGACAGTCACATATCAATTACCAGAGATTCCTTCAACCAAGACGTCGGCGATCACGTACATTTGCATGCAGATCAACGAAGATAGATGTGCATAGGAACGGGAAATTTATGAGGGGCATGTGAGAATTAAGCATGTTTCATCAGATCAGCGTTGCAGAAACCCGACCGGTATGAAGACAATCACACCTTGTCCAAGACTTGCTTGACCCCTTCAAAAGGATATCTCTAGATGCGCTCAAGCTATGCAATATCTGGGGCAGATAGGCACAAATCGGTATCCTGGCGAAGACCCATGTTTCAGGTTCCCGGATGCAAAGCTCCAGACTCCAGAATATTCGTCAAGAGACCCATCTGTACCGCCACCGCCTCCGCTGTCCTGCCTTGATTATCCGTGAGCGCTCGGATATCGTCCGATGCCAATGTGCTCGGCCGTTGGATCCCCATTGCTTGTGCCGCTTGAATTGCCGCCTCAGGGAACGTTGATGTGGGTAGAGTGGACGCTATCCATAAAAGAAGCCAGATGACCTCCTCTTGTCCCTTTTCTACTGCAAGGTGGAGGCCTGTCTTTGAATCTGCGAGTGGATCCTGATAGCGAATAAGTTGGGCAGCGTTCATCGCAGGCTCATCTCCTACTGCTTCTTGCTCGGCGTCGCGCAGGAGCTGTACTATACCATCTATATCGCCTTCGCTGCACATGACGTGATAAGCGCGGGCAGGTCGAGCCTCTGGGTTGGCTTTCAGATAAGCCTCCTCGGTTATGGCAGGGAGAATGTCGTAGTTTTCCTGGACACCACCTTCGTTCGTATATCTTGTCAGGATAGACGCACCGGGTGCAGATTGCAGGAATGGATTGGTGACTGAGGGTCCTGCTGTGTTCGTGGCAAGTCCAGCATCACATGAGGGACACTTGAGCGAAACAGCCAATTCTGCGGCCTGGTCAAGGAGGCATTCCCAATGGAAATGACAGCCACAAGAGACCTCCAGGTCATCAGGGACGTACTGCGGCTCATCACTGCCGTTATCATCGTCCACTTCTAAGGTGAGCGGCTGCTCGCATGCTCTACAAACGGCCATCTTCGAGAAGTCTGGTTGGTATCCGAGAAAGGGAACCAATGGGACAATCAGGGAGGAATGAAGGTGTCCAGAGAGCTAGGAGAAGGTATGTGGTCCAAACCCAGGTGTCTGTATCCATCATACGTGAGAGATGGTCCAGAAAGAGAAGTGGGCCCGAGGACAAAAACAATCGATCTCCGCCATCCGAGTGAATCCATGCACTATATGAGCAACAAGTTGCTGGATGCAAAGAAGATGGCAGCGTTGAGAAGCGGAATATGTCGCAAGAACTTACCGATATTGGTCTCTCTCCACTGGGAACGAATGACAGAATATGGCACGATCTCGCACAGTGAGCCGCGTGATGCCAGTGAGGACAACTATTTTTTGCAAAGCAAAAGTATAACCACAGAAATTCAGACTTTGGTTGTCAAAGTGAAGTTTTTCTTTTCTTTCCTTTTTCATATTGAAATCAAGGCTCTTGTTGAACAAATTTTAAGCGGGTCTTGAATTCGGTTGGTTTATCCGATATGGCCCCGGTTCGACTCATTACATACATACATACATGTAGGTGTACATACATTGGGTACTTTGGTACATCGATAATATGGATCCCGTCCACTCAAAATTGGGGATCATGATCCATTTTCAAAGACTTCGGAGGTTAAGGAGGCAAAATCATTGGTAACTTGATATCCAATAGTCTCAAGTCCGTTCAGCTGGGCAAGGGGGAGATATCCATTACAAAGCAGTTATAATCCATATGAGAACAATCGGCTATACTCTCTCCAGTAGAGGATCTATTAGTCGTATTTCTTATTATCCTCTGACTGTGGGGGTTTTGTCACAAGTTCGGTTCTTCAACAAGGCCGTAGGATTTGGGTCAAAAGAAAGTCAACGCTATACCAAGAGACTATGGCATCATCCCCATAGCTAGCTGAAAACCTTTGCTTGGCTCTACATCCTACTAGTTGGTAGTTGCCTCCTACGAGTGAAGTTAGCCTTGAAGCTGAGAGGCGTCGTTTAGGGCTCCCTGAGGAACTCATGTTCGGTGGATGCCTCCGACAGCAAGCCTAGACCAATTCGGTTTTGTCGCCTATAGGCCCCGTAGCTGTTTGCCTTTTGATCCTTGCATTGCCATGTGGCATTGTAGTGATCCGGTAAGCCATGGGCTTGATCTAAACCTCCATTGGATAGTGGTTCGTCGTCATCTTGTCAGTAGTCTCAGGAACTAAAACTTGTCCGGCCGTTAGTGAGCGGCCGTGAAACCAATCTCACGTTGCGTAGCCTTCTAGTTCCAGCTACTATTTCGTGTAACGCCATCCCGCTACATCGGTAAATGTTACCATAACCCTAAGCGAGCAATTAGGATAACTCCGGGGTCAGATAGGGGTAGTTTTAGACCAGAGCTTCTTTAGAGGGCTTGAGCGGGCTAGAGTTTGCGAACACACCAAGAATGCTGCTCTTAGCAGGGAAAAAGGGTATCCATATTGATTGTATTCATAGTATGAAGCGATTGGTATTTTCGTCTAACACTGACACCGTCGTTGGCCGAAATCAACCCTATAAGCTATATACAGTAGGTATTTGGTGGGTTATGTACATTTGCTGATACTGCACCGGGCAGTCGCTTTTTAGACTCGCTGCGCCCTCCCCTTTCGGAGAGGCCCTATGAACAGTATTTTTGAGGATAACCCACCATTTTGTGGATTTGTTTGATCTTGATAATGAGCGTTTCTCTGCCATATGTTTGCCGATCTACCTTTTTTCCCATATTCCCTGTCTAGTCCTCCACTTGGTGCTGATATTGAAAGTATGGTTTTGCCTTTGTCGACCCTATCCTATCAAATGCCGTAGTTCGTAGTTCAAATCTAAAGTCGAGGCTAATAGGGGCTCACTAGCCTCTAAGAGGTATTATACTCCGTTTCGACGAGGTGCTTAAGTGGTTTGCGGGCGTGCCCGCACCCATCGCTGCACCGACCGCAAGCTTGGGTCTTCGGCCGTCCAGCGGCCCATGTTCATGTCGGAAGTTCGAAGCTCTTGATAAATGGCATCATCTGTAATCTGTGAAAGTTCCTGTATATGGTTGTTAGCGAAAAGGGGCATGGGCAAGGGTGATTCGTAAAAGGAGGTTAGGGGGAGGCTATAAATGGGTTCACCGTACACCTCGTAGTTGATCATCGCAGGCCCTTAGCTGCCGTCGGTGGGAAGAATTTGGCCGCTGTCCCTGTAGAACGCTCTCCCGATACTCAATCCATCTTTGTGCCGCTGCTTGGCGGAGGTAGATCTTCTGGCCTTCGTGTCTCCGAGCGTAGGCATCCAAGAGGATTCTAAAGGAGGTTGTTTGTCAGTGGCTTTTCGTTTCGGATAGGCGTTCGATTATAGTTATTTAGAGGGGTGTTTAACGCACTGCTTCAACTCTGCTTTTGCTTGCTCTGCTTCACCGCCGTTGGCCTGGGGCACTGTCACGTCCGCTGCACAGTTAAGAATGTGTTGACCGTCTATCGCGCACTGGCGTAAAGCCGCCCAACCTTCGGTGTAGTAGTCGTCGGCGTTAGGAGGGTCCACTGGGGCTGCGGCGATGTAATACTGAAGAGTTCGAAAGTCGGAAAGGACCTCGGCAACCCGTGCCGTTCGGTATTCGTTAACTGAGTTGACTGTTAGGATGAACCTTTAAGGAGGCGTCTCCTATAATCTAGCTGGCGCAGCCACAGCACGAATCTAGTAGTTTAAACTTACGTCCGTCCATTTTTCTTCTTTTTAAAAAGTGGTTTCTAGGTTGGTAGTCCTTCGATTAGATGCTCGACTTAAGAGCAGGATGACGAAATACGATTTGAGGGTTTTTGGATGTGGTGAACTGGCATTAACACAGCGAGGATAAAAGGGGAAGCCCGGGTTAGGAGCGAAAATGGCAGGAGGTCGCAAGGCTGCAGGAGTCTAAGAACTCTGTTGAACTTGGGTTGAAGAAGAGGCATCATATCGAACATCTCGAGCGGCGAATTCACTTGGCTTTTGTAGAATCAATCGTCTATTACGACCAACTAGTAACACTTCGATGTCCTCGCGATACAGAACATTTCTAGCGGAAGAAGAAGATTCGCGCTGGTGTTCCCTCCCCCAGAGTGTAAGTCACGGTACCGCATCATAGTCAGCTCCATACCCTCTTCTGCTCACGCTGCCGTTGCCGAATCGGAATTATTATCGACCAACAAAGCGGGACGGTGATTGACAGCTTAAACCTGGCACATCCTGACTGAGCTGGAGGTGTATCTAAGATCTGCCCGTAACTTTGGGTTAAAGCCCTAGCACGCCTGGGATGTTACGTGCAGCAGCAGCAGCAGCCATCTGGGTAACCAACGCCACGAAATGCAACGAACTGCAAAACAAATGCAGGGACATTTAACGTCCGTCATCATGTAGGGCATAGTATGGACACATTAGTGGGAACTCATCTGTAGGGGTAAGGGTAGCAATGGGGGCTCTAATGTCAGGGGAGAAGAGCCTCTTCGTAGGGCACGAGGGTTGGCTGGTACCGGAATGCTAGGGGAAGAATTCAGCAACGCCACATATGAGACCAAGCTTCAAAGTAGAATAGTGCAGTATAGCGCTCAGGTGAATGGAGACAAAGTAGTGCGACTATCCAGACCGTCACTAGCCAATCGAGAGACGCCATTGGACCTCAGCCACCGTTCGGGCGCAGCTGAACGGATATTTTCCCAAATCTCGTCAATCTTTCCACTGAGGGTCGGCCGAAAAAGGAACTTCGTAACCCAGCTGTGCGAACGTGGGATCTACAATCACTATGTTCATTGAACACGACAGTTGAAACAGAGAAATGAGAAAAGTAAAGGAAAAAGAAAAAGAATAATTGTTGTTCCGGTTCCTAAAGCGTTGATCACCCATTGTTATCCCACGTTTGTGCTCCCGTTGGCTAACCCCCCAAACTACCACGGGGTACCATTCTCGTGGATTCGGACATTTAGAGGCAAGTGAGTCTTGTGGCTGGCGCCGTGACATTTCGACTCCCAGCCTTCCGGTTCAGATCAAACTTACGGCCCCGAGATACCCGCCTGTTCGCAGTTTATCTGCTTACTTTACTGACTGCATGCTGATACGTCACATTGCACTTGAAGATGTGGTTCTTGATGACATGTATTCACCGCTTGGGGTTATATATCCCCCAGATCGTCCGTATTGCCACCACCTGAATACCCGAATCTCATTATCGCGTGCTTCAGCTATAGCCGCTGTGGGCCACGCCCAGGCGCGAATGTGTTTCCATTACCGGCATACAGGCTGCAATGATGATCAAATATCCCGTTGATGAAGGATCTAAACTAGTGATACATAGAGACATGGGTGGGTGCAGGATGAACCCACGCGTCCGCAACACGATGCTATTCTCAGCGTAGACGAATCAGCTGTGTTGATCGGAACCTAGCCTTACGCCACAACCGCCTCACCCGCTAATCTTTCTCAGCAATGGCCTGTAATCGTTCATCGATCTCTTCCTCCGTCAGGGTTCTGAAGAACGGATCTGACCCCTCCTTACCGTCCGCTCGGGGGCCTCCAACGATTCCGATCTCAATCTCACCCTTCTTAAAATCCATGCTAAGGACCGTGCTCAACGTGGTAATGGCTAACTCCACAACATCTTCCCATGTGCCTTCTGCATGATCCTTGTTCTTGAGCTTCTTCTCCAGGTGATTGAGCGCCTCCTGCTGCTTGGGTCCGGCAGCGGTTCCCTTGTAACCGACGTAGTATCCTGCAGGGTCGCACTTGTAGAGCTGCGGTCCGAATTCAGAATCTAAAGATATCAGCGTGGTCGCCACACCATACGGACGCATATAAGCCTGTCAGAAAAGAGTTAGCTTCGCGGCTCCCGAGCCACTCCGGTCTAGACGGAGCCTTACCTTCTGGGTATAGACTTGACTAATATTCGCAAGCCTCTTGGCAAGGACATCGCATGGCATTTCGTATCCGTAGCCGTACCGGAATTCAGCAGCCTCGCTCTGGGCGCGTTGTGCAAACGCCCGCGCGTCAGCAATGGACCCGGTCATAACGCAACCGACGGACGGGGAGATCTGAAAGATGTGGGAGACGGATGAAGGATCGATCAACTTGTCCTATTGATTACCGTTAGTTTCGGTGCTGAATTTGACCTTCACCGCAACTGGGCAAAAGCTGAAAGCACGTACAGGAACCTTCTTCTGGGAAAGGACTACGGCGCAATCCTTGCCTCGGACCCCAATCGACATGATATTCGCAGCAGTGATCGCTTTGAATGCATATTCTAGATATGAATTGTCAGCTTAAACCATCCCATGTCGCATTTGCTTTTGGCCCCAAAATGTCGTCCGGAGCCTTGTATGTTCGCGACTGCTGAAGATGATGACGACGCCTTAGGACCGTCGGTGGGAACATACCGACTTGATAGAGTCTTCCTTGCTCGGAAAAGATAGTGATATGTCGGTCAAAACCCGCACTGCCTAAAAGAGCGCAAAAAGGTTAGTTTAGGCGATCAAGTTCAGCTACGAAAGCAAGCGAGTGGTCGAACGCACCTCCCGACATCGTGAAGGATTATTAGGGATGGAAGCTGGTTGGAGTAAAATGTCGGTGTGAAGCTGGGCGGGAATTCAAGAGCTGGTGTTGTTTGCTCGAAGTTTAGAAAGCTGTGTTCTTTTCGTAGAGGATTAAGGCAAGACAAGGAAGTAGTGTGAGGTTGAATCGGGGAGATGCAGCCCTGTTGTTAGCCTGGTAGCTCTGACGCGCCAGGTTGTAGCCTTGGGGGTGCAGACGGGTAGGTAACGAGCTATGACCTACCGTAGGTACCTAATCCAAGCCAAGCTTTGTCAGAGCTCGGACCACTGCAGGCTCTAGGTACTAATTTACGGATATAATTGACGCCGAGACCCCGGAATTTCCCCACATACTGTACCTAGGTACACCTATCAAAGTCCTTATCATGCTCGATAAGATTATAGATTTCAACCCCAGCAGATCTTCAATTGCAAGTAACCCATTAGTCCCCTTGTCAACGAATTCCCCACTGAAAAGTGTTAAGTGCGAAGTCCTTCATGAAAATTTCATTGGGCGGTAATTCGACCCAAGGGACATCATCCTGCAGATATAATCTGGTCTTGCATCTAAACAGGCAAATTCTTGAATTCAGCCACTATCTACACTATTGTTGTAGGGCTTGAGACAGTTCAAGCCAGGGCGAAACGGCAAAGGCACGTGGACTGATATCACACAGTAGCATCTCTTGATCTGCCAGGTGCTTGGGGGTGGCAGTGGTCACACTCAAGTAATATTTGTATTTGTATTGCCATCTCCCGCCCTTATTGACTGCTCAGTTTGTCTACCCTTTATCAATGTCTTCCTTTCCCTCCGCAGGGGACACGCGTGTTCCAGCATGGAAACGATTGGGTCTCAAGCTTAAACCTGCATCTGATGAGCAAAGTCAGAAAGCTACCCTACTTACAAGTAGCGCTGCTGCGCCGATGCCCAACCATTATCGGGAAAACCCTACTGGGCCCGTCAATGGCAATTCAAAGAGAAAATCTTCTGGTGTTCCTGCATTAGACCACTCGGCGAAAAAGGCAAAGAGAGACGCTTCTCAATCTCAAATTCCTTCCACTCAGACCCCAAAGAAAGCCAAGTCTGTCTCGTTCGCGGCTGAGCCCACCCAAGAAGCCGGGTCACCAGCAACAACCAACGGCACACAAGTCAGAAACAAGCAAAAATCAACACCTATTAAGAAAACCATTCCAACCTCAGCAAATCCAGCAAAGAAACAAGCCCCGGTCAACTTAGAGCCAGCCCTTGCGTATTTACGCCAGTGGCACACATCCAAGGATACTTGGAAATTCAACAAGAACAATCAGACCAAGCTGTTGGAGCAGGTCTTCGCTGATGAATTTACCATCCCAGCGGCTGATATTCACATCTTCTACGAATATATCCGGGGCTTAAAAGGAGCCGTCAGAACTAGACTCAAGGAGCTCGCGTCCGGCATTAAGGCACAAGACATGGAACAGGGGTCGAGCCTTTTCACTGGTTCAAACAAGGACATAGCCGAGAGGAAGCAGAAGGAGTATGAGGCGGTCATTGCGGCCTTTCTAAACCAACCCAGGATAACCGGGAAGCGGCGATTCGACGAAGTTGATTATGTCCTCCGGACGTCTGACATAGAAATGCAACGTCGGGTCGTAAAGCGGATGCGGTGCGAGAATGTATTGGATGAGCTGTCTGATATTGAGAGTACGGAGACAGCGTCTACGGCTACCGCCACCACGTCTCCTACTGGGAAGGAGAGCAGCGCCGGCGACTCCGAGCATGCTATAAGCGAGGGAGCTTTATCTGAAGCTGAGGGTGTCCAGCGTCTCAGATTGAACGACGGTCCCCAGCAAAGAGTTAAACGAAAGAGGAAATTACGTACTGCAATTGTCGAGGATACTAGTTCAGAGTCGGAATCAGAGTCAGAGTCTGAAAACGAATCAGATTCTGACTCTGGTTCTGATAGCAGCAGTAGTGGTAGCAGCTCATCGGAGGATTCCGAGGATGACATTGTGCAACCGCAATTGCATAATGAAGCTGACACTTCTTCCAGCAGCTCCTCCTCTTCTGAGGCTTCGGAGGCGGATTCGGATTCGGACGCTGATGACGACGACGATTGATTGGAACACGAAGCACACGTGTACTCTCATTACTCTTGATACTTATGCGCTACACATGTACTACACAAACGATACCCGAATTCTCTAACGATAAGGCCATCAAATTGCAATAGACCTATCTACGGAAGTTTATACGAAGAAAAGTTTACTTCTTCCATAGGTATTTACCACCTAATTATTTCATTCAATTCTGCATGATTGTGACAACCTGTCCGTGTATCGAGTGCAACATAGACGATAACCATGCGTCTTGTGTACCCAGTAAAAGCAAAACCCCTTGAAGAACGCCACCTGCCGTATATACTGCGATCTCGTAGATGGAGAAAGCCGAAGAAATGTCCCCTAACCGGGCCTTTACCAAACAAAAAGCAATTGGCCTTTTGAGTAACTGGTCCTCGACGTAAGCCCGGTGAGAAAGCTTTGCCTTTCACCTGCTCGATGCCATCCACCCACCACGAATCATCTACCTAAGTCACCTAGATATCCTAAGTTGGTTGATCTTAAGCATCATTGGGGTCTTCGAGGTATTCGTAGTCATCTTCCGGCGGAAGCAACCAAGCCGACGCAGCCAGACTGCCTGCAATCAAAACGGAGACGGACGCACTAACAGTGCACAGGATCCAGGACCAATCCAGGGACCAGCCAGGAATGGCGAATTGAGAATCGTTGTCGAAGAGATAGGCCTAATGCATATCATCAAAAACCATTCCTCAAATATTCAAGTCCCTGTTCGGATAAAAACCTACCACAATGCCCATACTTGCGAACTCGACCGCGGCGTCGGCAAGCAAGAAGAAGCCGATGAGCTTCCAGCCTGTCTCCCGCTTGTACTTTCCACCTGCCATGACGACGAGAAAGCTGATCAGGGTCGCGAGCTCGACGATGGTGGCAAACGAAATGAGGAATCCGCTGCTCCTCCACATGGAGCAGAAGAACTGGTCATCGCGACAGTCATCATCGTTAGGGAACGGTCTGCACGACGGATCATCGACCGAGGAACAACTCTTATGAAGACCGATGTACTTGGTAAATGTCGAGCCCGTGTCGGCGGTGACGGAGTATGAGACCCAATGCGGTGTCAGTATGGACACGATCGTGAGGATTGTTGCTGTGGTGGGGAGATGCTAGCGTCAGTATATGGTAGCTCCGCACTTGAAATAGCTAAGAGGTATGTCATCCCATTTTTCCCCAGTTTGAATAGGTACAATTTATGTTTTGCATTGGTTGGAATAAATTCCATCAAACATAATTGTCCTCTATCCAACCCTTCCTTACTTTCTATGATAAGTCGAATGAAGTTGGTGTTGGGTGTTGAATGCATCAAAATTGCTTCTGCCTGTGGAACGATAAGGAGACAAACAATGACGTACTTAAAACGAAGACGGTCAAGGCGACACTATAGACAATTTGGCGTGTCATGGCGTCTGCAGGGTCGAAAAAAGAGACCAAAAAAAAAGAGGGAGAAAAGGTGGAGGAAGGTATTATATCCTTCAATTTATAAGTCCCTTTATGACGGCTTCGAATTTTCGTTCATATCAGGTTCTATAAAACTGCACTTCGGAAGGATTACGTTGGGTTTTGAGAGAACAGCGCATTTCATGTCGAAAAGATGGACGACCCGAGTTTTGAAAGTGCACGTCTAATGCGGATCATGTGGCTGGCGTTACTTTTGGGTCCACTCAAAGTCCACAAAATCGCGAGCTATGAGTTCTCTCTAAGTGGTCAGTGCACCAAAGGCCCCACGACTAGTCTTATCTTATCGGTTGAACTCTGTTAAACATTTCCAACTCTCCAATCCCAAAGCTTTGGCCTCTATACACACCATCCCAGAGGACGTGGGATTTTTGTTATTATTGTTTTATCAATCAATGTTATACAGATTGAATGATCAAAATCATGGGCATTATGGATACTCGAATATTCAGAGAGTCATCTCATGAGTGTCAATAGAGTCACGATGACGTTTGCTACCCGAGTGGGAGCACACATATTCTCGCTACCGTCCGTGTCACAAGAATAAGCATTCTGCAAAGCATTCACAGGCACGGCACACCGCGTTTTCGTGGGATCTACACTACCCTCTATCTTGCTGGTGGTGGCATTTGGTGGGGTGCTGTTGCATCCCTGCCTCTTTCTACATCTTTTTTCACAAGCTGTTCAACAAGAATATCTTTCCGGGTTTGCCGCCGACTCTGCGTGTCTCTTCGAGTGGAGATACCGATTATACTATCTACATGCAGGAGAGGTAAAGGCGTACATGTATGCAGAAAACCGTGGCATTTCAACCCACCTCTACCTAGTATACAAGTACTGTGGGCACATGGCTTGGTCTGTCTATCTATCACCAAACCCGAGCTCAAGCGCCCATAAGAGGCTCAACCCTTTCCGATGGTATGTAGAAGCTCTCGGGAGTAGAGGAGGTACTGCATATTCTTATTCAATTCGATTCCGACGTCGAGGAACACCAATGATGGCTGTTGAATGAAGGGCCAGCTGTGGCAGTTTGGATGTTGCACCTTTCCTTTTTTCAATTGTGCGGGGTTACTTCAACCCATCGGAGCTTGCTCTCGCCCTTAACTCGCGAGAAGTTCTCTGAGGCTGTATAAAAGGACGGGACACATTCAGAAACCACATCAATGAATCCTCGAACAACCAACATCTACCTTTGATACCACCTACCTAACACAGGTATATACAAAGCCATTGTGGTGTAATGAGGGGTCTATTGTGATGGTACAGTCGAAGGAATCTCATGCGGGTCATCCCACATGAAGATAATATCACTGGATTTCATGCTGCTCTTGTACCGCAATCGGTATAACGCAAACGCACGTACATGAAACATTGATATTCTCGCGACTGCATACATGTAGCCAAGCAAGACATGTAAGGGAAAGGGAAGCACGCAAGATCCGATCCGTTACACGTCAACTTAGTTTTCCCTAGGTGCATGGTATCATTCCATACCAATCCGTTTTCGGCCATGATTCATCAGATAACCAGATAGTCGGCCCTCCTCGTAAGCACCTGCATCGCCCTTTGCTTAGCTTCGGCTTTAGCGGCCTGGGCTGGCTCGATTACCCTCCGTATCTATACATATGCAGATAATTGATTTGTAAAGATGCTTTTTCCCACGTTTCCTTTCGAAGTTATAATATTTCTCGTTCCGCTCCTCCTCACCAGAAAATCTGGTCTGTCTAAGAAACGACTTGGCCCTGGAGGTCGCCGTGTCTGTTCTAGAAGTCTATTTACGGTTGGACGGCCAGTTTAATTACCAACGTCAGTTTAGAGGTCTAATCGTAATAGATCCCGGTCTGGACAAAATTCTGGAAGTGATCTAAGACACTACAATCTCCTTGCTTCCAAACACCAATTATAGTCATCGCTATGGACGACTGAGCTTATGCCTTGTGGTCTTGTGCTACGAGCACCCCGAAGCATTCGAATTGGGCGATTTTGTTGTGTACAGGTGTAGGGACAGCAGTTGATTTCATCTGTAATCCCTGGCCTCATTATCTCAGCAGCCTGTCGGCTTAGGATATTGGTATAAACATGGTGGAGCATCATCCCGTTCATAATAGCGAGGTCTATCTGTTAGGATTGACGCCGCGTCCAACGGTTCCCCCTCCTTCGCCTCCATCTCCTTCGATATTAAGAAATGCCGAACCAAGTTCAACTATAGAGGAACTCTGCCTTGACGAAGCTGAGGATTTCGAGGACCACGTAGAGACGAGCGCGCTCACAAAGCAAAGAATCTCGGGTGCCATACATGTCCTGAATACTGAAGCGACCGCTCTTCGGAGTCTTACCCATCTATACAAGACTGATGCGACAGCTACGCAGGGTTTCGATGCCGCGGTAGGAGCTATAACAAGACACAATGGAGAACGAGGCAAGCTAGTCATCATTGGAGTGGGCAAATCAGGACACATTGCAAAGAAGCTGGTTGCTACCTTTAATAGTCTTGGGGTCCATGCGACCTTTCTCCATCCTACCGAAGCCCTGCACGGTGATCTTGGGAAGATAGGGAAGCATGACACCGTCCTCTTCATCACATTTTCAGGAAAGACGCCAGAGCTACTTACATTATTACCACATCTCGATGCTGCATTGCCAGTGATAGTACTTACTTCCCATACACGACGGGAGGAATGCGAACTCATCCGTCAGCGACAAGATACAATACTTCTCTCAGCGCCCATCCATGAGTCCGAGACTGTGTCCTTTGGGGTCTCTGCGCCTACAACATCGACCACCGTGGCGTTGGCGCTGGGAGATGCACTCGCAGTGGTGGTAGCTCAGGAATTGCATTCTACCGTGACGTCTGTTTTTGCTAAAAACCACCCAGGCGGTGCAATTGGACAGGCATTCAGCAAACCACGCCAAATTCGTGACATCGCAGTTCCCCTTTCAGAGATTCCCACCTGGTCACCGTCAAGTAATGAACCTTGCGGTGCAGATATCCTCAAGCTGGGCTACGACTCGCCATCAGGCTGGGTTCGTGTCGGTGACGCGGTAGTTTCCCCTGGGCGTATAAGGCGTCTCGAAACCACACATATGCAATCTCCCGTCTCTACCATAACAAATTTAGCAATAGAAAGGGGCGAGTGGATCAGCATCCGCGCCGACACGAGAATATCACAGGCTGCGGAATGGCTTAGAAGACCCCTAAAATCATCTGATTACGGCGAGGCGGATTATAACGAGGATTCGATTTTGGCGATTATCGAAAACGGCGAGATCATTGGCATTTTAGAGGCCGGTCAGCTTTCAGGCTGGCAGGAGTAAGAAAAGGGAATCGTTATACCTATAAGGTACCAGGGCGTGATATAATGGCCAAAGTGGGAGGCAATTGTCTTAGACCATCTTGGAAAACCCGTGAAGCATGTTTAGCATTGTTTTTAGATCAAAGTCTGTGAACGGGGTGGATCAATGGACTTTCGTTATGGACACCTGGATACTCATAGTCCGGGGCTAGATTCGACTATTTGATTACATGATTTATCTGACAATCATATAGTGAACGCGGTAGACCTCTAGGAATCAGATTATTCGGTAAGCCTAGGTACCCACCAAACAGCAAAGCACTCTCGTAATATCCACCTACCTACACATACGACATTACGGGGGTCGATTTCAATGAAAGGAGAGAACGCCATAGAGTGAGCAGAATATTCTACCTAATATGGTAGGGAAACCCTATGGTAACCGTTCAGCAGGAAAATAGTATACTGTGATCGATATTGCTCTTATAAGTGCAACCTATTCCTCAGTATAACATATCAATTGTTCCATATAGCGAGATCCGAGTTGGCTCTAGCGCAAGGGGGTTAAAGCTGGTTTTAATAATGGCCTGGCATTATTACTAATTATATCCTAATAACCAAACAACACAGCGACTCATCCATGGCACACACTACAATACCCCGTCACTTATTAGCGCGTGAATGCGAGGCAGGTACCTTACGCATAGGAGTAGCCAAAGATGGTATCGAGATAGCTGGAGATTATATCCAAAATGTACCTATAGTGAGGGTTTCCGCACCCCCAACATCCCACTAATCCCATTCACATCAAGGGGTAGCCGTCGAAAACGGCACCGGCTCCACGGTCACCGTATATGCAGCCGTCGTAACCGATACAGCCTCGCCATCTATCCCCGGGGGCGCCCCGTGTACGCCATATGGCGTGCCTGTGAACGTTGGCGTCATGACAAGGTCCGTGATCGTATCGCTTCCGGAACAGGCGGCCGTGGGCTCAATAGTTCGCGAGCTGAGCTCCGTCTCCGGGCGCGCCTGCCCGTTGCTGTAAATCGTCGTCGTGAAGAGCCTGCTGTGTAAGGGACTGCGCTGTTCGTAGTCGTCGCGTTTGGGGGGGATGTGTGGGTTCTGGATCCGTATGGGAGGGATGGATGGTATGGAGCTGGTTGGTGAGGGGAAAGATGAGGTGATGGAGAGGGTGTCCGCTCGCCCTAGGTTTATGGCGGGTGGTGTTGGGTTGCTGTTGGGCGAGATGCTACCGCTTGGACGAGTGGTTATTGTGGTGAAAGTTCCTATTATGGAGGCTAAAGCTAGCATCGTGATGGCTCGGGCGTGATATGAATTGGGAGTGGAGTCGGTGCGACTGTGGCGCTGATCAACGAGTGGATGAGGTTGGTAATCTTTGGAGATACGGTATTCTCGAGTCGATGATGAATTGGGAAAACCTTTTATATGTCACTTATAAGAGGTAACGTTCGGGCAAGGTAAGCGACTTTTGAGCTCTCACGTTTATTTACAGTATATTTGAAGTTACAACCCATCGAGGTGTATTCGCACCGCGAATACTTCGTTCTACGGGAGTCGATCCTTGCATTTTTGATGCACGTCGTATCACTGAATATTGTCAAATCACATTTGGCAGTCGAAGGCGAGATCTGTTTGGTACACAACCACGAAATCTATTATCACTTCCTCAGTCATAAAATAGTGCGGCTGGGTAACGGGTACCTACCTGTCTAGGTAGGTAAGCGTACTGTGGCGGACAATGTGGCATGGGTGCACTCATTCGATCTTGTATGTTTCCTAAAAAACAAATGAATTCCTAAACATGGAGAAGCACTATCAATATGGGCTTGGTCGAATATAGTAATCTAGGATACGCAGGTACCTGTTTACACGTTCGTAAGTATTTAATAAGGAAGTCAACATCTCTGTGTGTAGTACCAAAGATCATGCCCGGCGGTACCATGCGGTTCTCCAGCTATTATCACAATCTATCCCGTTTAGTAGCCCGTGAGATGTGCCACACCGCAAATAGGGAAGTGAAGCATAGTCATGTTGATCCTCGAGGTGGATTGAGGAACACTTTCGGAGTAGCATCTTGTCGTGTCACATTGCCCTGAATTATCAAAGCTTCTGTCCTAGGCCACATCTAAGGGGAGCATATTGTACGTGTTTTATGGACATATAATCCTAACTCATGGTATCCTGGAGGATTTGGACAGCAGCGGCCTCAATAAGGATAATTCATCTCGCCATGATTTTTTACATTTGGACTCGTCATGATAGCTACTAGAAGAAATGCCGAATTGGCATCTAATGTATCCAGGATGTAGGTAATGTACAGTGAGCTTCGAACCAAATGTATCTCCATGTGTCCCCTATGATGCTAAATATGCTCCTCTATATTCGCCTTGAATCGTGATATATATAAAGTGGTATAATGACATTGTGGCATTGGATTGATGTTGCGTCTTCAGACCGTAGCTAATGGTAGTCGGCATGCCAATTGGGGATATAGCGCGAACCTGTTGCTGTAAGTAGCAGATTGATCCACTGCGCGTGGAATTAAGGTGGTATATAAATTACTAAGTGTACTTCGGTTAGATTAGTAAGGCGGGTGGTATTGCGATGACGATGATTGTGATGGTGGTACGGGTCTCGCTGCTGCTAACCAAGGTGTCGATAAGGACACTTTCACGTTCCGATCGAATTCGCCTTCTAACTCCATCCTTCTTCTTATCTCTTCTGAATCTTCATGTGGCGGTGCCGTATTGCCCGCTCCCATCGTCCTGCCGTCTGCATCTTGGTATAACGTGCCCTCAAGCTCCATTCTTCTCCTCGTCCTTGGGTCCAATCTCTGGTACGCTGTGCCCTCCATCTCCCCGTGAGGAACTGTTATGGCATTTGTATGTGTAGTATGTATGCTTGATTGTGTTGGTGGTAAGCATGGTACCGACGCGTCCCAGACGTCTCCTTCGTATGGATAGTGGTACTGTGGTCTTTCGGACAGACTTTGTGTATCTCGAGTGTCGGGCGAGTACGTCGGGAATACCTGTGCGCTGTTGTTCATATCCTTCCCGCCGACGTTTGCGAAGTGTGCGATATGAGCTTCAGCAGAAGGTTGCTTTCGAGCCGCTCTCCTCGTTCTGAACATCATGAACAAACCAGCACCCAGGGCAGCTAGTCCTGTGACTCCTAGGGATACGCCGACACCAATTCCGGCTGCGGCGCCCGATGAAATCCCACCGCCAACAGCATCGCAACTCGCATTGCCCGTAGCTATGTGGTTTGCTAACGCTTCCGATACCGCGGCGTCGCAACTGCTCGCACTAGCCGCCGTTGATTCCGTTGGGACAGCAAACACCCAGCCGTTCACAGGGATCGCCGCAACGGTTGTGGCTGCTGTCGCACTAGAACTCGTGACCTTCCAGCTAGAATCTCTCTGCGCGTATGTGACCACGTCGCCCTTTTTGATTGCGGATGTACATTGGCCGGTGCTTCCCGGTTCGAAAAAGCTCACAAAGTTATAATTCCTACAAATAAGTTGTTAATATATATTTCCTATTTTCCTGGATGGTATGTTGTTGAACGCACATTGGACAACATGCTATGAGGGTACTCGAAGTGTCTTTGGCGGACGCTTTCGCGGTATAATAATCTTGTGGGCAAGTGATCGGCCCTATGCTAAGTACCGTGTCCTGAATTGGACCAAATCGATCCTGTAGCCACCAAGTCGTCACCGGTTTGGGTAGACATGTGGCATCTGTCTTAACTGAGATTCCATAACCCGGATCCCAAGCCGCAATTATGCTTGGGACGTATTTCCACAGATAATTGTCACAGCCGGGTTGATGAGGATACGCGGTCTCGATGGGAATCCACGAAGTAACTGTGCCTCTATTCGTCTCTGGTAGCCGATTCATTGTCGGTCGCGACAAGCAAGGCGAGATCACCGCGGAAGACCAACAAGGCAAGAAAAGAGAGTGTTTAGGTCTGGAAGATGCCGTAGCGAGTGGGCCGTCACCAGCTTATGAGGCTTCCTTGGGGGCTGATCCTTCCGCGGTCGATTCGATTCACTCTAGACACGAGGGCCGATAGATTGCAATTGGCTGCTTCTATTTCTGTCGATTTTCTAAACCTTGTCAGACAAGCCTTGTTAGCAGCGGTTTGACATCATGCGGTGGACCTGTAAAAGGGTACCACTAGGTGGGCTGAGAAGCGTGAAGGATTAGGACCCTAGATTACGGTTTGGCTTGCCGTACCCGTACACTCCGCATCAAGATTTCAATAACTAGAGACAATTTAGGTTTTAAAGAGATATCAAAGTATGATATTTACTCTCTTTTTTCGAATTCATCGGACGGTGGATATCCAGTTACTAGCCAAATGTTCCACTCGAACAACCCCAAGTTTTCGTTTCGTATTCGCTCTAATTCTTAGACGTCTCTAGTACGGTAGGTTACAGGGTGTTGCTCGGGTCGACAACTGGAGACTTCCCCTTCCGTAATTGGACTGATCGATTATTGATTGATTACTGATCTAGGCTCGAAATCTAGAGTTTCAATGTTTACAAAATGTGACCTCCAATACAATTAGGTACCGATTGATTAGACCAAAGACCGGGCTCACCGGTCCAAGGCCCTGTAAGCGGTCTGCATCTTGGGCGGTTCGGGTATGCCAAGGCCCTTAAAGCTGTAAAGACAAATTGCCTGAGTTCAGCTCGGCAATGCAGTAAGCGATAATTAAATCCCAAGGTTGTCGATAATAAATAAGCGCGGCAGTGAAATTGAGCAAGGCATGAGTACATAGCGAAGCGCGGTAGGGCTGAAATTAAGCTAAGCTACCTACCTAGTAACATTGAACGGAGGCACGGGCGTGGCTTGGAGAGGCCAAAGTGGTTTCAGCATAGAAGGAGATCCATTATCATAATACAAGTCTTACTTGAGCAAAAGTTGACACAAATCCATATAATCTTCTGACGCAACTTAGCTCTCGTCTGTCAAATGAACATTGAAGAACAGGAAGAATAGCGGAGGATAGAATTCTATGTAATAGATGTGGAGTTGTAATAGAGGGTTTCTCTTTTTATGTGGCTATGGCCTATGGTATGCTTATTAGGTGGAAACCCTCCGGTGCCTCCACTATAACCCCTTGACCCCCCGGCCCCCGAAGCTCCCTAAATTGTGTAGGTACCTCCACTACTTCCCTCTACCTTCCATTCATACGCTGATTATTGTTTAAAAGGTTCTATCCATACCTATGTACCTACCTTATGCGCCTGGTAGATAAACAATATAAACATTTAAATATCACAGACTACCTCAAAATTGAGACACATTATGTGAATTGAGCATCATTGAGCATCATTGAAATTGGTCTCTATATGCTGTTTTATTATCTCCGTAGAGGTAAGTGGGATGAATTTGGATGTCACATCCCCATCCCACTTTTGTCCTTACTATCTCCATCTTTTTCTCTTCTCACTTGGTAGTGTTGATAAGAAACGTCTACCAGTTTATTTCCGTGGCTTCGATATCATGTCTTCGCAGAGCAACTCAGTTCAACGTACTATACAATCAACAGGATTCGTCCGTGGGGAATTAGTGCATGATCCTGGTTCGCAAGCCTTACGGAACACGCAATGCAAGCAATCGGGACCAAAGTACCAGATCAAATGGCTTAGAATGATAATCAGTTACTGATATCATGGTCTGACCGGCATCTTGCTTTTCCCTCATTGGCTAGCATTACACTATCTATCGGAGATCTTAAGACATCCCTTGGCTCTGACGTTGTAGTATCGCTGCTCAAGATAACAAATAGGATATCGTAAACCAAGTCAAATACGCGTTGATCTGCTCCTGAGTCTTCAACGCCGAGTTCGGTGTCACACATACATTTAGCAACAGAGCGTCCAGGCGCTGTGCTTCATACGACACTTCCAAGGGATTTTCTCTTTAGTAGCTCATCGTGATACTTCGATCCGTCTATAATACGCATCCTATTTTACTCGGCGATAATAATATTATCATCTGGCCTCTTATGAACGGCGATCTTTAGGATGGCTGCCGTAGTGATATCGGGAGCTCCAGAAGAGAAGACTGACACTAAATCAGCATCGATAAGGAACGGGTCTGACATTGCATCGATCAATGAGGCCGAGCTTGAGAGCCATGAAGTTTTTAAGAGGACCGAGGATGGCGTTAACTTCCGCAATGTCAGTTGGCCCTTCGCCGCTGTCATCTTCCTAAAGACTATATTTGCTACGGGTGTATTATCAAGGTGTGTATCGGATATACAAAGTTCACACCTCAGCTATCATTTTGGACTTGGCAAACTAAGATTATGAACACATTATATAGTATGTTGGGGCCCCTTACTTATACGATTATTCGTTTCTCCTATCAGTTACCGGCCTAGAATCATCATGAGCTACGCACCAGAACTCTCCATAGAATTCTAACAAATAACAGTCCCGTCGGCTATGTACAGCTTAGGTGCTCTCGGCGGTGCTTTATCAGTCGTCGGGTGGTCCTTCATGAATACATGTAAGAGGTGACTTAGCAGACACTTAGCAGACTATGAAGACTTCCTGCTGAGAAAGGTACCTATAGATACGGCTATTATCCAGGGCGACTTTAAAACGCGACACCCTGAATGCCACAGTAGGTTGCTCTGGTATGTGAATTTATACTGGACCTTAAAACTAATAGGGAAAATAGCTTTGGCGGATATGGGTTATGCTGTTGGTGGTGTTTGGTTAAAAGAACTCGTTGGCACCTTATACCTGATCGCATTCGTCCTTTGCGCCGGGACTGGGATTGTCGGGCTATCCACGGGGTTCAATGCACTTTCGGATCATGCCGCCTGTACTGTCTGGTGGGCGTTCTTGTCGACAGTTATCATCACAGTTGCCGCCTCAATTCGTACTCTGCGCAATATTGGCTGGTTAACCTGGGTAGGCTTTCTCTCTATATTTACCGCTGTATTTATAGTTGTGATTGGTGTCACGACAGTGGATCGACCAGCAGCAGCACCTCAGACAGGTGAATTCGACCTTGGATACCACGTCATCGCCTATCCCACCTTCGTAGAAGGGATGACTGCTACGGTTACCATTTTCGTATCGAGTGCAGGCACTTCTGCCTTCCTACCTGTCATCTCTGAGATGAAGAACCCGCGTGACTACAGGAAAGCCCTGTACATATGCATGGGCCTGGTACTCTGTATGTATTTATCATTCTCATTAGTTGTTTATCGATGGACCGGCCAATGGGTCGCAAATCCCTCCTTGGGGAGCGCGGGCGGGACGATAAAGAAAGTCTCGTATGGAATTGGATTGATAGGCTTAGCTGTGAGCGGGTGCCTGTACCAGCATGTGGCTGCCAAATATCTCTTCGTCCGAATCCTAAGAAACACCAAACATTTGCAATCAAATACACTTATTCATTGGGGAACGTGGCTCGGCTGTTCCGTCAGCCTCGGTGCTGCCGCCTTTATCCTCGCCGAATCCATAGCGATCTTCAACTACCTACTCTCGTTAGTCGGATCGATCTGCTTCGCGCCGATGGCTATCTCAATCCCCGGGGTCCTATGGCTATTCGACTTCTGGCATTACCGAAGTGGGAACCTCTGGGAAAGGTTTCAGTATTTCTCCCACTGGTTCCTAGTTATCCTAGGCCTATTCATCACTGTTGGGGGAACGTAAGTCGCGTCCCTTAAGCATATTCTAATATGGCTTGCTAAATTAACATGGTAGATATTCAACAATTCTTGCAATTAAAGACGCATACGCTACTGGTCTTATTGGTTCAGCATTCAGCTGCGCAGATAATTCCAACAGTGGCCACTAAGTATGCAGTACTCGGGATCCCCAGTCTTCAGTCGCATAGAGGACAACTACGTGGACTAGAGCTCCCAGATAGCGGTGTAGAAGTCATAAGGCACACAGATTTTGCTTTTTCTTGGGGTCCAGAACAGAATATTCGATTGAAGAAGTTATTCATACTTCTATTTCACTAGCCTTGCAAGAGCACCACTAAGAGTGGTAAAGATTTAGGCTATTGCCCTTGATCCCATTATGATATATCGTGCCTCCTAAAAGTGCTCAATCACTTAGGCATATTCACCTATGCATACGTTTCTTTAAATTATCCATTACCTTCGAGAAAAAGTTCCTTAACGTAGGACGACGAGCAGTCCTAGCCCTCCACTCAATCCACTCCCTCTCCCACATAACTCTGCTAGAGTGATTCTCATCCTCTAGATCCAGCCTATGCCTCACCATTTCCATCTGCTCATCGCTCCAACTCAAGCCGAATTCCTTTTTATGCCTTTTCGAGCATGTTGGAGGCAAGATTGCCTCGGCCGTCTTAGGCCCGACCGCGATTTCGAATGGTTGGAGAATGATGAGGAACAGGCGCGGATCCGTACCATAGTGCGCCGGACAAGATTCGTTGCCATTGTCATAAATTTTGATGCGTTCTTCGATGACTTTCCCTAGTTCTTCCTTGATTGAGCCGGACTTATTGCTACTGCAGACAATCTGATGCTCTTCGATTTTGGAACAGTCTACGTATACGGTGAGCACACACATCTGCCACTGAGTTTCCTCCCACTCTTTCGTATCTCGAGGAATAACCTGTTTGGGGTCGACTTTGGCCAAGAAGAAGTCATAAGGGACCTTGCCGGATTCTTCATTTTTGATACATATTTTAAAATCCACGGGCGAGTTTGAGTAACTCTGAAGTGCACTCACAATACCGTTCTTAAGATCCTGTATCGGATCTGGCCTGTTGGCCATGATGAAACTGCTGCTTGTTGGCTTTGGTAGAAATAACTGATTTGGGGAAAGGTCGAATTGATACTAGGTGTTCGTGCTAGCTTTGGTCTCCCTCTTGTATCCAAAACTCTTTACTTTTCAGATAAAGAGTGCAACATAGGATATTGCGCACTCAGGAAGAAGTTTTAAATAATGGACTTAACATCTACCTGTTCCATTGCGTGGCACAATGCGTCAACGCGCGTTCATCATACACCCGACGGAGTGAATAACGCACCTCCAACTCACAGTGACCTTGCTCCGTGTTAATCACCAACAGGGGTTATTCCGCATTATGACTTGGTTCCGATACCTACCTAAGGTAGGTAGGTAGTATGTATTATGTGTTTTTTATGACCTACCATTGACTCCTGTAATTGTCTCTTAATTACCTATATATGGTGGGAAAAGGGGACAAACCTGTCGCCTCTATGTCGTAAGAAATTACCTGCAATGATCAGCACCTGCCCTGCTGTGCTGTGCCACATCTAAGGTAATTTGCCAGGATTCATCACCGCCGGAATCGCATCGCATCGCACTTCACATTATTAAACACAAACCACTTTTATAGCCTTTCTCCCTGATTTACATCTATTTATTTCCGATAGTTCCTCTTCATTAGCACCAGCTTCTATCCTATAAAGTCAAAATATGAGCCCTGTAGAATCCATATTCTATTTCTTCCCCCACTTGCCACTCGAAATACGGCGGGAAATTTACATCCTAGCTACACCGCCACGGATTGTTCACGTGCGCGAATCCTGGGACATCGAAGACCACGACGATTTTATGCAATTCTATTTTGATATTCACTCTGACTATGAGGAATCCAAACTAGCCTATGCCTTTGATAAGTTCAAGGAGCGACACAAGAACGAAATACTCAAAGCAAAGCTGCATCCGGACCTTGCATATTTTGCTCGTAACTGGCGCCACCGCATACCTTTTAGGACAAGAATCACTCAATCGTCTCTGGAGTCGTATGGATTCACCTCACAAAATGGCCCGCATCAGCCGTGGCTGCCGACGGATGACACCCCAGAGATTCCATTACGTTGGCTAGGAGAGCATGTAAACATAGCCTTCGAACTCATGCGGGAGAGTTATCTCTATAGCAAAGCCCCCATCCCGGCATTATTACACGCATGTGCCGAGTCTCGGCAGGTCTTGATGGACTATGGGTACCGGGTTGTTTTTAGCACTCGTACACATGGGCCACGCACATGGTTCCATTTCGGTCGTGACAGGCTTTACCTCACTGATCTCTTCTCCGGGCAGAGTTGGCCATATGACTATGGATATTGCGATTTACTCTCGGGTTCCTATTGGACTATCATCGGGCAGTTCAATCCAAAAGATCTGCAACAAGTAAAACGCCTTGTTCTAAGTCGACCTAGCAACCTCACGGGGGACGAAATCGGGAACTTCCTACCACTTTTACCGAACCTTGAGGAGTTGTTTTTCGAGGAATGGGATCAGTCTTGTCTCGATAAATGGTTCGGTGCTGCAGACAAAGCACACCAGTCAGATTCTCAGAAAGAAAATAACGGTCATAGAACCAAAGAACTCTGGAGATGTGTTCCCGTCCAGGAGATTGATGCAGTAGCTCAAATATTTTGCTACAGAAACCAAGTTCCATATTGCCTAAATCTACCGGGCTTCTATTATTTCAATAGACTTAAGGAAAACGGATCAAGTGACATATCGTACCTTGAGAGTTTGGCAGGTCAGTTCGAGACGATAGTGGAGGCACAAAGAAGGAGTTGTGATGTTCCTTGGAAACTCCCCAAAATCAGATTTGTGCATACATGTTCAGAGACAATAGCTAGACGATTCGTACGTGGACGGCTGATGTTCTGGCACTTCTACAAGGAGTTGAAGAAGGCATATGCAAGGGACAAGCCGTTCGTACCTCTGACAGTAGATAGCCCGCTGCCGCCGCCTCCATTCCAAGTAGACTGGAGTCGCGAGATGGATAACTATGATTGGTACCGGTTCAAGGCAGTGCAGGAAATGGATGCATCTCAACTTGAGGGTATGGATAATGGATACCCCAGTGGATCTGCCAACATTCTATTTCGAGGTTGGTATCTTGCTAAAGTCGACCCAGTAGAGCCAATTCTGGAAATCATATAGGTCCATCCTTGGACAGCGCTGTTCGATATTCACCTTACAGAATTTATTTGATCGTTTAAATACCTTCTAACATAGGTATATCAGGTACCTAGGTATGTATGTAGCAAACTATATCCATCTCGTATATGGGTATTTTATTCTCCCTTGAGTTTTAATAATGTGGATTGAACGTTTGTGTCGACATTCTTGCTGTTTAGTGATTTCGTAGGTGCATTGCGGCTACGCTTGACTCACCTTCTTGAGATGAAAACCTACCTTGCGATTATTCGGGCGACCGACAAAGACCTGAAGACGCCCAGTGGCTCAAGCAGGAGAGCGATTCCTCGTCGAAGGTTTTTAGTAGCCAGTTTAGAGAATAGTCGTGATGTAAATATCCGCGAGCGGCCCATGCGAGGAACATAGTTAAACCTGAACCTCTTCTGGGGACGTTTCTTTCGATTGAGCCACGTAGCACTCAACCCTGTTTGTTCGATATGCAAACATGTATGAAGACCAGTAATATTTGCTTGTGTGTATGTAGAAAAGCATTTGCACCCTAATATAGGTTTTTCCGTTGTTTTTTGATAGCTAATGACCTACATACCTTACTCCTGATGCATCAATCACTTTCTTAATAATTACAATCAAGTTACCAATGGCCGGGTTGTTTCTTCGCAGAAAACACCTACAGCACACTTCGCGCCGGAAAAATAAGTGTCGCAAACTCGCATTTACAAACAGGAGCGGTGGCTATAAAGGTGTGATCTGCATCGTCTCTCATGGCCTTCAAGACTATTGTTCATTCTTCTTCATACCTCATCTCTTCAATATTGAATTACACCTACAAACCCTCTTGTTGCAACTATGTCTGGTCGTCGAGTTTCAGGGCGCGTTGAGACGGAGAAGGACTCTACGACCCCCTCAGGATCTCCTCCAGAGGGCGCGCCTCTCAGCGTCGTTTCCAAGACTGATGAGACTACACCAGATTTCAGAGCATCGACTACGGTTGACGCCTCGAAACCGATCCAGAGTGGCACCGATTCGCCAGATGTTAGCCAGGAGAAGAAAGAGACACCTGCCCAAGATGACAAACAACCTACTGTTGAGGACGAGGATACGATAGACCTAAACGACCCCCAAGAAACTGAATCGTCTGACGGAGAATGCTGCAAGAAACGCCCTAAGCCGTAGTTACATGTGCGTCCAATATAAGTGCCTACTGAAGTATATTCATAACCAGAGAATTAGGAACTTTAGTGGCCATGTGGTGCTAGTCTCCATAGCGAGGCTACACTGAACGCATCGGGGATACAGGGGAATCGTCAGCAGGCAAGGAGAGCTTTCTCATTGATAACAGAACGGTGGAATGGATATTTTATGATGGCTGACAGAAAGTTCATTATCTGATGCATAAGTCTCCATTGAGGCGTCAGAATGAGAGGGGCGACACGGATTAAGGGGGCAATTGGTAGTTTCTGCGTTTTAGCTAGAAATAAAGAGATGTTTTCTTAATAGAGTCCCATAGTACTCTGGATGGGTCTGCCTAATGTTCAAGTCAAATTCTCGAGAGGGTTCTCATAACAGAGTTTTCAACGGAATACCTAGTGAGCCCCTGGATCCCGACACGGAGAAATTTATCATACGGGAGCATTTACAGACTAGTATACCAATATTGAATACGTGTAGGTACTTATCGCACCATTATATTCTCTGTTGGCATGTTTGTTTAAGATGTAACCCCACGACGGAAAAAGGTGGCGCAGCACCTGCGTGAAGGGGTTCTCGCGGACTAAAGGGGAAACTGCAGTAATGCTGTTGAAGGTAGGTTCGTGACTTACTTGCTCTTAATTGTCTTTGTAAGACAGCATTTATACACCATACCCTATAACCACGACGATCCTAAAGATGAGAAGCACCTTTTGGTGTTGCAGCAGACAAAGAAGTTCTTTTGGCTCTTTGGCTCTTTGGCATATCACTTCATCTCCTTGAGCATTCCTACAACATTCCCAGTGATTATTTCCGGTCGCGTCAGCGAAGGTAAGCACAGCTGCAAAACCTGTTCAAAAATTGTCTTCTTAAGTCTAGTCAAGCAATACACTTCCTTCTGGCCACGTTCCGCCTTAAGTTTGAAATTATTAAGTGCTTCAAATCGTCACAAATCAAGCGTATTCTGAAACACTTCATCCTCCAACGATTCTGCTTGATGTCTGCGTCAGGACTGCCGATGCTCAACAGAGCGCAAACTTTCCCTCTCAGCGTAAATAAGCTAACCCCTGAGAGTCGGGATAAGGCATGGCTGACCGCCGACATCATCCCGTATTCAAAGACGGAGCAGAAGCGAGTGTGTTATCCAAGCCTGGAGCCATGGCGTCCGCGGGATGGGAAGAGGAAACTGGATAAGGAACTTGAGACCACTATTAGAAGATTGAAAACCAGAGATGGTTTTCTAGGGTCAAACGCAACGCTCCGGGAGAAGTGGTCGATCAAGTTTGAGGCAGCTAATAGACGAATGGAAGGCACTGATATGAGCTCTGTGCCAACTATTATGGTGGTAGCATGGGATGAGAACGACCGAGACTACAGCGCTGAGGATGAGGAGTTGTGGATACAAGCTTGCAAGGACATAGTGGCTTTCTTGAGAGACCACGGGGCTGCTTATTTTGGAGTTGAAATCATATACTGGGATAGGCTGGATTATCAGGTCGTGACATGATTTAGTAACGATATGAAGTTATTTATGTCTTACCTAATACCTAATATTCCTTTTGCTTCGTCGTAAGGAATAGGTAAAGTAAACGGACGAAGGTCGGATTTAATAATCTATTAATTCGGCGCGGACCGAGATCTTAATTCCTATCCTAGTCGCCGATCTCGGCATTAACTCCGGAGCTTCCAATAACATCTCAGCTAAAAATAATATTTTGAAGAATGATATCCCGTTCGACGTTGCTTCATTTCCCGACCCAAATCAGCTCTCTTCCCTTTAATCTTCTGCTCCGTACCCCAATGTAGTATACGTATAATGGCGGCCGACCAGAAGCAAAAGCCGGCGGAGGCCAGCAAGAATTATAAGGGCTTTGTAGCTGGCGTCTTTTCTGGCATTGCTAAGCTGGCGGGTATGCTCTCTTCTCTCTCTAGAAATATTAGGACAATACTAACAAAATGACGCAGTCGGCCACCCTTTCGACACAGTCAAGGTGCGTCTGCAGACAACCGACTCGACGCGCTTCAGCGGACCGCTGCAATGCGTCGTGCAAACGATTCGCAACGAGGGCGTGCGGGGTTTGTATAAAGGCGCAACGCCACCATTAGTCGGTTGGATGTTCATGGACTCGGTGATGCTTGGTTCTCTGACCGTGTACCGACGGCTTCTCGCCGAGCACGTCTTCTACAAGCACTTGACTCCCCACTCGCCGTCCATCCCTCCAAACATCAAGCCCGAGAAAGAGGGTCCAATTGCTGCGACTTCGCACGCTGCGGCGCATCTGCCCTCCTACGGCCACGGGCTAGCGGGCATAATGGCAGGGAGCACCGTGAGCTTCATCGCAGCGCCCGTCGAGCATGTCAAAGCGCGGCTGCAGATCCAGTACTCGGCCAAGAAGTCCGAGCGGCTGTACTCGGGACCCCTAGACTGCGTGCGCAAGATATACAACGCCTACGGCGTGCGTGGCATATATAAGGGGTTGTCTGCGACGCTGCTGTTCCGTTCGTTTTTCTTCTTTTGGTGGGGTTCCTACGACATATTCTCGCGCATCTTGAGGGATCGGACGAGTCTTAGCGCCCCGGCGATAAACTTCTGGGCTGGTGGGCTCTCGGCGCAGGTTTTCTGGATCACGGGTGAGTATAAAAACATGTCGTTCTGGCATTATAGACCTTGATTTCTAGAAAAAACCCCTTGTTTATACAATATATGAATCAGCTAACGTTATAACAGTAAGTTAAGCGTTCTTATTTCGTCGCTATCGGGATTAAGAAGGCAGTAGCTGGTAAATTCTAAAAACGAAGGATAAAAATGCTGACGCGACATGTTTTAATACTTCAGAGTTACCCAAGCGACGTTGTCAAGCAACGTGTTATGACGGACCCTATGGGTGGGAAATTAAATGATGGGACACCGAGATTTAAGAACTGGTGGCAGGCGGCGCAAGCTGTATATAGGGAGGGTGGCGCCAGAGGTTATTGGCGAGGGTTTTTGCCTTGTTTCTTAAGAGCATTTCCTGCCAATGCAATGGCTCTGGTGGCGTTCGAGGGTGTTATGAGGGCATTGCCATAGAAGACAGAAATGTCAGATATTCACCGAGTTATGCGATCTAAAATTTAGAGATCGAGAGGATATCAACAGTCACGCAAAAGAAAATTAAAAATTATTGCTTGTACTGGCGAATTTTATTCCTGGGAACCCAAGTCTATATGTGAGAGTATAGAAGTGCCTGTCTGACGCCAAGTCCATGCACTACCGCCGGTTTTCCCAATTTGTCATTCGTCATGGTGTGCGACCGCTTATTCGTCATCCTCATCGGCCTCGTCGTTAACGACGTTGAAGAACTTGAGCTCGTACACTCCCTTAGAGGTCGAGACAACACGGAGCCAGTCACGGAGCTGCATCTTCTTGAGGAACTTCTTGGTCCTGAACACATCGATTGTTAGTATTTTTGGAGTCGATGGACGCGATGATATGATCTCGGAAGGCACTAACAGGTACTTGAGGTACCGACCAGAGAGCTCGTTGTGGGCAATGACCTCGATCTTGCCCTCGCCAGCCTGCTGGATAACAATGGTGTCGCCGAGGTTGCCAGTGCGGCCGTCAACCTTGATCTTGTCCTGCAGGAACTTCTCAAAGGCAGCGGTGTCGAAGATCTTGTCGCTGGCGGGCTGCTGGGCATTGATGACGAACTGAAGCTCGTGTAAGTAATTCTTGACCTCTGCGATTGAATTGAAGTACGAGGGAAGAGCTTACCTTCTTAGTCGTCTTGGCCTGCTTGCCGGACTTCTTCTACATGGTGAAAATTGACCTTAGCCTACTGCTTCACGCCATGATCTCGCTGAAAGCCAGAGAGACTGGGCCAACAGCAAAGCGGTGTCATGTTGTACATACTGTTTGAGGAGCCATTGCTAATGATTGTATTTGAAGGCGCAAAGAGGTCGAATCCTGCGCTTGGAAATTGAGGTGGTTGACGGTCGAATATTGCTGGCGAGAAGAGCGTTGTGATAGGAAGAGTGGAAAGAAAAGTTCCTCGAATTTTAACGGGAACTTTTTGGTGTATCGAAATCCACGTGGGGCTCGGCAGACCGATAGGGCAAACTAAAAAGTGGCTTGTGCTCAAGCGTTTATATAAGCCATACTATGTTATCGATAAGGATACATGAATTATATGAACGTGAGCTGGCTGGCTGGTATGAATGCTACATATTACTTAAACCCAGCTTGGCTCAGATAGAGAGCTTCCATGAAGAAATACACACTCACAAGATCTTGACCTGACTCTGGTTGGCGGCCCATTCTATGAGGGGTATATAATGATTTTGGGCGAGATTACATATATACGAGAGCGATCGTGGGGCAGAGACGAGACCACGACGATCACACCAAGTAAGTCAGTATACACGTATCTCAGTTATCTCATACTTACAATTGATATTTCCTATTAAAACCAAGTTTGGCCTCGGCTTCATTCTCAACCACCACATAGCATGTGATTTTCAAAGAAATTGGGGTCTACTATGTCGGTTGTTAACCAGCACTTTGCCATGGATGGCTCTAAGTGGAGATTCCATCAACCATACCGCGACTGTTACATCTAAAAGACACAAACAAGAATGATTTCAAAAATCCATAGGTTGTACGGACAAATAGGTAATATAAAGGGATATCCGTTAGAAGAAATCGTATAAGAAGATGAAGACGTTAGACGTTGACGAGACTCGCGTAGCTAGGTAAACCTACGGACCGGCCCGTTTTCCAAGCTGCCAAGTTGTGTAAGGGACGTTTATTATGAATCTTTCCCCTCAATCACATTTCATGTCGGTTATGAAATGCTGCTGATTGTTATGTCTGGTACACATCCGTCTCTCCCCATGAATAATTAATTTGGATTTATATGAATAGGTCCAGCCTTACGTTCTCATCGTCGTTGTGGAGTACCAGAGATGTATGTATTTCAATGTTGAGGTAGGTACGCGGGTACAGGGACTTTCGGACCCCGCGCGAGCCCGGACGTCGCACGTCGACCTCGCTACCCAATGACAGCAATGACATATTACCTAAGACAAAAAGGGGAAAGAAGCCCCGATGCCTCGGCTGGCGCAAGCCATCCCTGCAAGCATCAACATCTCCACGTAATTATGTATGTACCTACACAGTGATAGCTAGGTAGCTTAATAAAACACCCTTTTATGAACCCATCCATGGCAACCAATAAGTTAGAGACAAACATTACATCTGTCAATCCAGTTCGTCACTGTTACTCCAAAGAGTACCATACATAAGCCATATATGCTGTGTCTCTTAAAACTCCGTGCCTCTCTTCTCTTGACGCCCGTGTGTCTTTAGTTTATACCACATCTCATATTGACAACTATGACAACCGATATCAAGATTCCCGCCTTCGAGGCGACTCCAATTGACAGCATTCCTAAGATTGCTGCCACAGCTCGCGAATCCTTTCAATCTCAGAAAACCAAGGATGTTGAATGGCGACTTGTACAGCTCCGAAAGCTGTACTGGGCCCTTACTGACTATACCCCGAAGCTTCAGGCTGCCTTGAAGAGGGACCTCAACAAGCCGCCTCACGATGCGATGTTGTCCGAGATCCACCATCTAATTCAAGACCTGCACCTAACTCTCAAAAAGCTAAAGCAGTGGGTGAAGGACGATACGAACATCGACTATGCATGGACCTTCACGCCTCTGAAACCACGACTCAGAAAGGAGCCTCTTGGCACGGTCCTGATCATTGGTCCTTACAACTTCCCCTTGATGCTTAATGTCGCCCCGCTTATTGGCGCCATCGCGGCAGGCTGTACTGCCGTCATCAAGCCTTCAGAGAACGCACCTGCGACTGCCATGGTCATGAAGGAGATGCTCGAGAACTATCTGGATCCCACATCCTTTTTTGTCATCAATGGAGCGATACCTGAGACCACTGCTCTACTCAACGAAAAGTGGGACAAGATCTTCTACACCGGGAACTCAACCGTTGCGAGAATCATCGCAAAGAGGGCGGCTGAGACTCTAACGCCAGTCGTTCTCGAGCTTGGGGGCCGAAATCCTTCATTCGTCTCCAAGTCTACTGATTTAGCACTAGCTGCCAGACGACTCCTGTGGGGCAAGACTATCAATGCCGGCCAAGTCTGTCTATCACAGAACTATGTAGCCGTCCAGAAAGACGTAGTCGAGGACTTCATCAAGCACCTCAACGCGAGCTACAAGGAATTCTACCCCAAAGGTGCCAAGGCAAGCGAGGATTATGCTCGCATCATCAACGAGCGGCAGTTCGACCGTATCAAAAAGATGATCGACACCACCAATGGCAAGATTGTCTTGGGCGGAGAGACGGACAGGGATGATCTATATATCTCCCCGACAGTCGTCCTTGTGGACTCTACCGACGACCCCCTAATGAAAGAAGAGTCTTTCGGTCCAGTATGGGCTATCATCCCTTATGATACTCTAGATGATGCCATCAACATCATGCACAAGGTCGATCCTACGCCCTTGTCACTCACGACCTTTGGATCCAAAGCCGAGAACGAAAGAAGTGAGTATTCAAGCTCTCATCCTAGGTCATGATCGTACTAACCATGCTTTCAGTCCTTAAAGAAGTTGTATCCGGTGGCGCCACAATCAACGACGCGTGGATGCATGGGGCGATTGCCACTCTGCCGTTCGGTGGCGTAGGCGAGTCCGGCACTGGTGCTTACCACGGACGTGCGTCCTTCGACTGCTTTACACACCTGCGCACCGTCGTCGAGGTGCCGAGTTGGATGGACAAGCTTCTGCGCGTGCGATACGCGCCTTTCTCTCCGTCCGACTTTAAGCGGCACGTCTGGATGACCAGCTTTAAGCCCGACTTCGATCGCGATGGCAAGCCCCTTTCTGGCTTACGCTACTGGACCTGGATTCTCTTCGGGCTCGGTGGCCCTTCTGCCAAAGGTGCGTTGCTTCGATGGGTCGTTCTCCTTGCTTCGGCGTATGCGGCGTATTTCCAATATCGGAGGTCGCGGTGAAGAAGCCGATATTGGCTAAGATGATGGATGATGGATGTAACTCTAGAGAGGTAGATGAGCTCTCGTCTACGGTGGTTGGGCGCTCTTGATATTGGCTATGCTAACTGATGAAAAGATAACGGCCCCAAAGCAAAACTCTGATTTTGCGTTTACAGAGTTCAACGGACCCTTTCACTAAGCATGTATAATAGTTGCGGCGCAAGTTGATTTGCGTATTGGGTCGTAACCTGCTGGTTGGCGTTGGATTTTTTTATGAGTCCGAACAGAACTCGTTGGTCTAAATAGGCCGTTCCAGATCCCTTCTTTATATCAGAATGGCACTATGTGCGAAGGGATTTCTGTAGCGAGTATAATGAGGGACGGATCTTAATAAGTGGTATAAACACATAATATACACATCATTGGTCAGCAATAGGTTCACTTCTGTAATAGATACGTTTAATTGACGTTTCTTGCGTGGATTTATTGATGTGATACGTCATTCTTCTTCATTTGACACGTAGGGTTCTAGCCAGCTTGGAGGGATATGCTCTTCAAGTCTACTTGGCCCGCGTTGAACTTCAACGCCGTGGAAAATTCGCGCGATTGGGATGATAGTGACCTCTTCTAACTGTGCTTCTTGCCTACATATCAACTCGGAGCCGTCCCTACCGACCGGTAAGAGTATCAGCCAATCGTTTGCCTCTCTCACCCCCAAGATACAGCGTCTCTTCTCCGTCACCATCTGCCCTAGCCATCTCCACCGCCTCGTGATATCCCGAAACGACCATGTCCTCGTCAACGCGCAGCCCGTGTTCCACAAGAGCAGTAATAACCCCCCTGACTCGCGCGATCTCCCGCATCGTGCCAGGGGATATAACGTCGTTCTGGCTCGAATACACATTCAACCCCACGCTCTCTTCAATCCTCGTTATTCCCGGCCCCGAGACCTCTCCCGCCGGTCCTTCGCCGTCTACGTGCTTGCTAATCCATATGTACCCGTTGACACCCAGAACCACATCAATCTTCTCCGCATCATCAGCCGCGGCCCCGCCTCCCCCCACCGCACGCCCAATATCCAGGATAAACGTCTGCCGCTTCGCACGAACCACGCCCCCGCCTCCACCCGTGCCGCTAACAGCCACGAACACGCCGTTGCGCAGCTTGCCGAAGCGCAAGCTACGCGTGTGCAGGACGGCACCGCCGTCGCCGTACAGCTGCTGGACCTCGGCGACCAGCAGATCGCCCTCGCTGAAGAAGGTGCGGATCTGCAGCTCGTCGGTCTCGGTGCGGCGCCGCTGGATCCCGCCGGGCAGGTTCACGGCGCTGAGGGGTAGCTGGGCGAGGAGCGAGGCGCCGACGTCGACGCGCCACCGCTTCGCTTGCACTTCTACGATGCGACCGACGACTAGGTCGCCAATTTCGGGGGTGTAGCGCGCGCGTAGGGGGCGCACGGAGAGGAGTTTATTGGTTTTGGAGAGGGTGCCGGCGACGGAGGATATGATGGCTGGAGGGTCGGTTGTTGTGTATGTGCCGTGGCCGCTGTACGGGGGTGGTATGTTAGCGATTGGCTTGTCGTGGGTTAGGCTCATTGTCTTACCGCATCCATTGGGGATCTTCTGTGATTATTTCGCCGGGTGTTACGATTGCGTCGTCGCCTATCCGTCTAGCTCGCTTGGCTGGGCGCATAGAGATATCACCTTCCAGATCCACCCCGCCATCTGAATCTGATTCCGAGTCCGAGCCGTAACTAGCATCTCGTGGGCCGTGTACCGGCACCGCTGCCGGTTGTAGTATTGTAATTGGCATCTTTATGGTGGTTGTGTGGAGTGGGTTTAAGGTTGGTGAAGTAAGAGTGTTGATTCTGTCGTTGAAAACAATTTTGTCTAGAGTTCATTGGACCCCTGTAATCCAGCCCTGTAGCTCCCGACACAAGTGCATGCCCCGCTATCTACTGCACTTAGCTCCACACTTCCTGCTACCTATCGATACGCTAATGCTACCTGCTAACGTTAGGTATGTACCCCAAGCTGAGCAAGACCAGACATCCACGGTACTTTATTAGTAGGCAGCTTTAAGCATGTGATCCATTCCATCCAACTGCGTCACAAGTTTCCCTTATTCATCATTGTATATACCTTCAATGTTAGCATTACGGTGATACCTTATCTCTAAGACATATAATAATAATGTTACAACCTCACTAGGGCTCATAAGGCCAACACGGCTAAGGGTAAAGCTCTTTCAAAACCTCGTGGCTCATCGCCTTACGTCATCGTGAAGCCTGCCACAACGCAAACATACGGAACAGTGCTACAAACAATCATCACCGCGGCAATACGGAGCTAGTTAATATGGACGACTACAACGTGGACGTCTTTGTCAACCGGGACGATCCCATCCCGACCATCATCCTCGACGGCTCTACGCCACCTCGGCCGCGTACCCCTGAGACGCCAGCAGAGCATTCCGATGCCGAGACTCCGTCAGTGCGGAAAGGGCTTCGGGGCCGTTTCTCTGCTTTCAAGGAGAAAGCTAGGATCCAGGATCAATTAGTAGAGAAATTGCTGGCTCAGGTGGTGCCCATAGATGACGCCCAGATCCCGCAGGATGAGCCCCCGAAGGGCGGGAGTCCCGGCGTGGTTCGTCCCAACTTCAACCTGACAACTATGTCCAACAACTTCCGTCGCTTCAACGCCAGGATCGGTGTTGTTTTTGTATTCCAAGCCCGTGTAGAACGTCTACTGTCTTGGAAGCGACCCACGCACACTCTCTCCTTCCTCGCTATCTACACCTTTGTCTGCCTAGATCCTTATCTTCTACCGCTTCTTCCCATAACAATCCTCCTCATCGGAGTCCTAATACCGAGCTTTGTGGCGCGTCATCCGGCCGCAGAATTCAGTTTGTCAAGTGAGCAGGCAATAGGATATTCACCCCATGGACCTCCACTGGCTCCCGCCATCCAGGTGAAACCCGTCAAGGAGCTGAGTAGGGACTTCTTCCGAAACATGAGGGATCTTCAAAATAGCATGGAGGACTTCAGTCAGCTTCACGACGCCATCATACGGCTAGTCGTACCGCGGACGAACTTCAGCGACGAGGCTTTCAGCAGCGCTCTGTTCGTCGTCCTATTCGTCACGTGTCTGTTCATGAGCATCGCATCGAATGTGTTACCATGGCGCTTTATTTTCCTAACTTTAGGCTGGGCCGTCACGTGTATAGGCCATCCCGCCATCCAGAGACAACTCCAGACCGCGCACGAGAAACACATACACCCACAGGAGGAGAAAGCTAGGGGTTTGCTAGAGAAGTGGGTCGAGCGTGATGTCATTCTCGACAGCGCACCGGAAACGAGGGAGGTGGAGATCTTTGAGCTTCAGCGCCTCTCGAGCGCCGGCGAATGGGAGCCCTGGCTATTCAGCGCGTCGCCTTATGACCCGCAATCACCGAGCCGCATCGCCGGTGAGAGACCAGTCGGCACGCGGTTCTTCGAAGATGTGCTGCCCCCTAAAGGATGGGAGTGGAGCGAGAAGAAATGGGCCTTGGATCTCTGGAGCCGTGAGTGGGTGGAGGAGCGCATCATCACGGGCGTAGAAGTCGAGACGGAGGGCGAGAGATGGGTTTACGACATATACGATGAGCAGGCGGCGGAGAAGGTTGGGGTAGTTGAACAGCCTACGCCAGTCAAGGGTAAGGACAAGGTTAAAGCCATGGTGCCCAAGCCTAGCTGGGAAGAGGGCGAGGATGGTGATGGTAGGAGGGGGGGGTGGAGGCGAAGAAGATGGGTACGGTTGGTGAAGAGGAAGAATATCCCCGAAGCTACTGCATAATTATAAATTGACCACTTGACAATCATCTATAACTACGTTAACTAGATCACGAGGTTTAGTGACTGCTTAAGAGTCCTTTTTATGCGAACAAGCGCCGGCTCAGCTCGACGTAGCATTGCTGCTCCCTAACAGATTTTATAGCCGGAAATTCCACGGATACTGAGAGGTTCTGGATAGTTGCCTTGGAAATTAATAAAATTGACAGTTAGAAATGCACTCCTAGTTCGACTCTCCCGCTATCTCTAGCATACTTCTAGTAAGTTACTGCTATAATATATAAGGTACCATCTGTTCTGTCTTGCTTCATATTTTTATACCTTTGGCCATAGTGCTACTGCAATATTATCTCCTTTAAAAATCTTAGGTAATATAATAGAATCGTATTTCGATGCACTAATCTTTAGAATGGTTTGGTATTACTCATGGATATCTTCAGAAAATAGGAAACGAGGGTATCCTAAACAGCGCTAGTTCGCTCTCAAATTTGAACGATATTTCAGTACAAGATGAAGCATACACCCCCTATACGGTCTCCTTGCTAAGGCTTGCCAAGATATGTGCTTTCATATGAACCTATCGGGTCATATCTTCCTTATATTTATACCATCAGTTTGTCCAAGATTTTATGAATACCGACGCTCTTCCCTCTCCCGTCGTCTAGCTCCTCAGCCATCTTTCTCGCCCTCCCGACTAAGACAGCAATGACTTTTTGAGTGTACTCGAAGCTTCCCGTGCTTTCCATATATTTGACAGCATATCGTTTAACCTCATCGTCCTTGGTTTTCTGCCTGAGAATATTAAGAAGTTGGAGATTTGAAGGGTTTGAGCGTATGCTGTGGATGATAAGGAATGAGAATTTGCCTTCGGTCAAGTCTTCGCAGAGACCTTTGTTCTGTCCGTACTCGGGACTGGACAAGTTCCTGTAGTCGTCTTGGATCTGGAAAATTATGCCTAGTATGTTGACTAAGGGTACGCAGTCAATGAGGGTGCCCGACTCGGCCTGCATCAGTTTGATAGCCAAGCGGAAGAGACCCCCAGTTTTGTTACCGACCATTTCGAGGTACTCCTCCTCAGTGGGGCACGTCAGGGTGTCCCGCCAGAAGAGATCCATGCCTTGACCGCGATGGAGGTTCAGTAACTCCTCCGTGTAGACATTGATCGCTTTCGGGTTCTTTAGCTTTTGTAATTCTTGCAAGGCACAGAAGTAGACATAATTGGCCGAATTAATCGTTTGCGCCGTGCCGAAAATGTTATGAGCGACAGGCAGACCTCTCCGCAATAGTGAATTGTCTTCGACGTCATCAACAAGTAAAGATGCCGTGTGTAGCATGCCAACGACTTTTGTGATGACATCCAAGCTTTCTTGGGGAACTTCAAGCCACGCGTTGAAGGAGTTGACCATGAGAGTACGGACATCCTTCCCTGGATGGGCGAAGAGATACTCATAAGGGCCCACTAGGACCTTCTCTTTCTGCTCCGACCATGTCTTTCTTGATGTATAGTTCAGATCTTCGGTCTCGTAACGCGCGGGATCCTGAGGCCCCGTGGCATGCATGCCTGTTAAGGGTATAGCAGTAGTCGAGGAGCTTCGATGTCTATTATTATTCTGACTAAGCCAGTCTGACTCTGGAACAGGCCGTAGGACAGATTTCGCGGGGGGGAATGGAGCGGTATAGCCTGTCGAGGAGGTTCTGGGAGGGATCGCGTTAGGTGATTGTAGAGATATATTGTTGGTGTTGGTATTAGGAACCATGGTTGCCACAATTGTTCCCGCAAGGGGGTGAGAGTTCGAGAGCCAGGAAGTTTGAATTTCTCAGCGAAGAGCGGTCAGCAGGGAGACAGTTTGGGTTTATGGTTGGCTAACTCTGTTCTGGCGCAAACTGTATCTCAAGGTAGCATCCAAGTAGGGTCGGCTGCGGTGGGGAAGCAAGAAGTGGGAAGAAGTGGGAGGCGGCGCAAGTTGACTATCAGATCAGATTGCTAATGCGGTTGGTGTTGCTTGCATTTGCTGATGTCTGAAATGACTAAATGCAAGTAATACGCGTATAGTTTCTAATGTATGTAAGTGACTGTAAGTGACTGACTAGATATGTGTGATCGCCGTCGGCATAATTGAGGCGCAGTGAAATATGACTTGGAGATTGCGCGGCTAGCCGGCAGGACAAGAGCTCAACCGCCTAAAGGACAATATGATTTCTGCGTAGGGTTAATAATTGAGTATCTAAGATCATGTGAAGTTGATGCCGCATAGAGGTTGAATTATCATGAATTATCCGCTTCTGTAAAGAATATCCCAATACGAGAGGTGGATGATGGTTCATTCGATTCGGTGCTGAAGCTTCCTCTTTCACATGTTGAGATGCAAGGGCAATAGCGGACGTCATGGGCTTAGAGGCATAGGTAGATACAGATAGGTACCCAAGCTTCTTCAAAAATCCCACACGTCTACCCCGCATTACCTAAGACATACATACATGTATTCGGTTGACCCTACTGCCAAGTATCCATCTCGTACCTGGCTAGACCATAATAAGCCTTCATCTCAAGCTAAAGTAAGCACAGGCACCTGAAGAAGAACATTGGATGCTTTCAAGGCATAAACATGTGCAGCATGTGGTACAAACTCAAAGCTAATAAAAGCTAATTAGATGGGTAAGACTGGGATTGAATCCTGCATATCCATGGATCATGTTGATTGTTGTTATAAAAGAGAGAATTATTATAGGTAGGAAGGGCACATAGGGCATGTTACATGCAGCTAGCCCCAAGGCGAGCCACTGTAAGGTTCCAATGCTGCGGTTGGAGGGACCGCTACCAAACTGCCCGCCGTTGCCATGTTAACCACCGTTCTCCACTCAAACATCACAACCCTTGCCAACAAACGACTTATCGCATGAACCGCCAAAGAACCAAAATCGAGCTGGAAGTCGTAACGTCTTCTGTTCATTTTCTCTTCTTGATTTCTTCTGAGATCAGGAGATCTTTCCATTTTGATACCCCCTCCAGTTCTTCTCTTCTTCATTTTGTATTAACATCCTGCCGCTGTCGCTAACAAGCAACTTTGGGCGTTTTTTGATTTCTCATTTTGATCTCAACCCTCCATTGCTGCACCCTCGTCGCATCGCATACCATTGCAACAATCCCGCCCTGTACTATCCAATCGATACTACCTACAACTCAACGTCACCGAACTTCTAGAAGCTAAAATGGAGCAACTTCTTTCCCTCGCTTTCGACAATCTCTCATCATACGATGGTCCCAAAATTCGAAAGGGTCTGCGCCAAGTCGAAGGTCTTCTAGCCAACATTTGTCTATCGCGCGGGCAGGGCAGCAGAGATCGCCGAGCTTCGTCGGTAGTCAAGGACCAAGAGATGGATGAATATGAACCGCTCCCCCCAAAATCCATCGACGAGATTACAGACGATCCGGCTTTTTACGAGTTCTTCAAGCTACAAGAAGGGTTCGAGTGGAACGTCGCTATGCGACTTGTTAGCACCCTCGACCGACTTCTGGCCAGAGGTGCGGACGGTTCTAATGACCTTCTGATCTTGAGTGCGTTAGACTTGGTCCAAGGTGTTATGCTGCTGCACCCGCCGAGCAAGACCTTGTTTTCTAGGGAGCTATACATGAACGTAAGTCTGGCGCTTCCACATAATTCCCTGGGTTCGCTGTACTGACTTCGCTATTTACTCAGCTTCTTCTCGACCTCCTAGAGCCAGACTTCTGCCCCGCGATCCAATCGGCCACTATCGTGACCCTTGTCACCGCACTAATCGATACCCCACGCAACACGCGCACCTTCGAGAACCTGGATGGTCTCCTCACAATCACATCGCTGTTCCGTAACCGATGCACTAGCCGAGAGGTCAAGCTCAAGCTTATAGAATTCCTATACTTCTACCTCATGCCCGAGACCCCGTCCATCCCCAGCGCCCGTGCCACCCAGGACCCTCAATTGCCCGGCCTTCTCCAGCGCAGCCCTAGTAAGCTCGCTAAGGCTTTCGCGTTTGGCGTGAGTAAGGGTGCCGATAGTGGACGGCCGCGATCTGCCGGCGATGGCGAGACCAGGACTCAAGAGGAGAAGCAAGCCCTGCTTGGGCGCCATCTGAGCAGCGTGCAAGAGCTTGTTGAGGATTTGCGGCAGAATACGCCATTTGGGGGCGTGGTGGGTTAGTTTAAGGGGTTGACACTCTTTCAATTTGTTTCTATCGCTATACGTTACAAAACGTTTCACTTTATTGGCGTTGGGGGTCCGGTTTACTGAGTTGGGAGATTGTGCCTCAGTTCTTTTTGCTATTTTGCTAGTATGCCCCTGGACAGTGGAATATAGGGAGATTGGTCGCACGCACTAATGTCTCTTGCATCGCATCATGTTTACGAGAGGCGTTAAGGATAAGGGCAGGTTAAAACAAGGCGAGGCGTTAGTCTAGACAAACGGGGTATCCAGTCGCATTCATTCGTGTCATGTTCATGTGAGGTACTCATTACAAACAGGGATAGGGGAATATACCAAGAACTTCGAAAGGTTTTCCTCAGATGCTCATTCTCGCATGGCCTACTTTTTCCCTTCCTCCCCCTTCGGCTGCTGTTCCGGCTCAGGTGAAATCGCCCTAGATCTGCGCAGCTCCGCTTCTTCCGCCGTCATCGGTGGCGGCGAAGTCGGAGGACTGCCGACCAACTCAAATGGTCCTTGATCCGCCTCCGTAATCGAAACATCTTTCGTAGAATTATCGTTGTCCTCTCCGGCACCAACTCCACTTTCTCCTGGCTCCCCGCGTGCGGCCCGGGCTTGCGCATCAAGCTCAACCGGCCGCATAATAGCGCTCGGGTTATTCGGATAAGGATCGTTCGGATGACCGGTCGCGGGTAAGGTAGCGCGGTTGACATTTCGGGGACTCGACCTAGGATCTGAGCCCCCAAGTGTGCTGCTATCCGTGAATGGGCCAGCCACGGCATCAGGTCCATAGTAGCCGTACGCAAGCCCCGTCTCGTGCAATGGCGGCCTAAAGCCCATTCGGCTTGACGGGGTCGTAATCTCTGTGTTAGTGCCGCGCATGAAAGGCTCCCTGAGCTCATCCGCCATCTGCTGCCCGTCGGGTCCGGATCCCGTCACCGTCGCGGACTTCGCCTTCCGTCGCCGGCTGATCCAGAACCATGTTATGGCGCCGATCACAATGGCAGCACCTACAGCAACGCCGACACCAATGCCCACTCTAGCTCCCTGGGAGAGCCCGCCGGTGTCGACGACGGTTAGGTTCGCTTGGCAGAGTCCCGTTATTTGCGTGCCGGAGACAGTCGACTCTACACATGTGCTGCCGATATTGCAGCACCCGCCACCGGTGGAGCAACTAATCTGCGAGGTTGTGCAGCCCGAGGGGACGGGTGTCACGATGGTAGATATAGACGTCGTGTCCGGGAAGAAGCAACTGCCGCCCGTAGCGCAGCTCGCCCCGTATGCGCAGCACTGCCCACCGAAGATGGACTGGCAGAGATATGAAGAGGTGCTACAGGGTTTCGCGCAACATCCGGACGTCACAGTTGTTTGCTCAACGGCCGTCACGGTCCCTGAGGTGGCGAGTGTCGTTGTGCTGGTGATAGTTGAATTACAGTATTGTAAGGTTTGGGCGCGACACGGCCCGCATGTTGTTCCCAGGCCACAGCACCCTACAGACCAATTCTCGTCTAAGTAGCAATACTGATTACTGCTACAACACCGGTCCGCTCCAGCCGGTCCTACCTCGAGGCAGACGTGATTATCACCCGTGCATTGCAACGGCGTTTGATCCTGCCGGTTGGCCAAGCCGGCCGGTACCCCACTGGCATACCAGCGCGGACCGAAGCCGGGCCTATAGACTTGGTCGTTTGGAGAGAATAAAGCCCCATCGCCAAGCTCTGTGAAGTTTTCGAAGGCTGCTGCGGCGGCGACATCGACGAGCGAGGCGATGAACAGCGCACCCGCACCCGCAACCGTGGACTTAGGCGTCATTGTGAAGTCGACAGCTGTCGGACGGACAGGGCAGCCAGCCAGCCTTACAACACGATGAACGGATTGAGCATATAACACGGATATACCTACTCTGTCCGTATACGGAATAGACGTAAAGCCAACGCTAAGACAACCAAACCATTGAAGAAGCGAAAAGCAGCCTGTTTCGTGGGCTTCACGAAGAGCGATTATAGCAAATGACGGACGGAAAGGGAAAAAAATGTCAGCAGCGAGCACGACTTCTCGCAGTCCGACCAAGACTGTAAGAGGCAAATATTGAAGCTAGCCTACCTATCGGCGACCTGCCCACCCAGGCCCTGCAGATTTGTGCACTTTCTATAACGAAGCCTATTGGACTAGGCATGCCGTGAGATTTGGAGTTTGGTTGCACCAACAGATAGAACACCCTCGTATACATGTAAGACAACGTGCATATTATTGTTGCATCAGCCATCGGAATAGGTTAGTTGACATTCGATGATGACAGCCGCGAAAACATGGCCTTGGCGGAGGGTAAAATAGCGAGTCTTCCGCTGTAGCACAAAAATCTCGAGCTGAATTACCAATTATGAGAAGCCAGCTCCTTCTATTCAATGATCATTAGGTGCGGTACGAACATGACGGGCGACGAAGGGAATCAAAGGGATAACGAGAAATTAGAAAGAAGGAAAAGGGAAGTAAAAGGGAATAAATAGAAGGGAAAAGTAAAGAGGAGAAAAGAAAAGGGAATGGGGGAGTCGAACCACCGAGCCCCGAATATGCATTTCTTGTCGCTATACAACCCGATTGCTCAATTCCCGAGGCACCGTCGATGCTGAAAATTAATTGAGTTCCGGTAACGGACTACCTGGCTAGTGAACTATAATGGGATACATCATATCAGGGCAACTTAAGTGGTTACAGCAGATTAAGGGGCTTTCGTAGTCGAGCCCGATCTGTAGATGATTTTGCTTTTCAACTTCTAGATGAGCTGTGATATGCACGTGGCAGCTGCGAAGATTCGTCCACCTCAGTTACGGGCTAGCCCAGATAGGCAAAGCCACCTGTTCATCGGGGCGTCGCTATCGACTATCCGATCTCCGTGTTGGCTACCATATAGGTATTATGATATGTGATACTTCTGAGAACCACCCGCCTAACATGAGTGTTACACCATGTTGATATGATCAGATGCAAGTATCCAAATATTCGTTGCCTCTGGCCCTATACCGTATTTCGACAGAAGTCCTTCAGATTAAAAGCACTAAAACATTGAATAGTTTATTAAACACTATGAGAAGATCCGTGTGGATGAGTATGTTAGCCATAGTAATGACAATCTTTTGAGTCCCTAAATTCGATCCCCCTATACGCCGATAAAATAGTTTCATTTTTTTCACACAGGAGATGTATCTCGGTTCCGTATTGGTATTTCGCCGCTCCCCATCTCAATTGAGATAATCGCACGTTGGCTTTCACTATCCATTTCCTTGAAGTTTTCTCTGCTTTCTTCATATACTGATTTCTTTATACCAATATGCCCGCTCGTTCCGCCAGATTGGTTTTTGTTGCTGCCCATCGTGCCGAGCACTTTGAGTTTGTCCGGTACGACACGTAAAATGGGTTGCAGTGCCGGGAAACAGCCGCACCATAAACCAACGTGGCCTTCGATGTTCGTCCATATGCCAAGAGATGGCATCTCCCAGGTTCTGTAGACGCAGAGAGATTAGCCCTGAGATTTGAGGTTGCGAGGTAAAGGATACTTAATAAAGGGGTTAGCCGTAACGTACACATCTGTAGAAAAGTCCTCGGCCCTCATCAAGATCACACGTATGATGCCCGCGGCAACCGCAAACACTCCGACGCTAAGGATCAGTATGATTTGAAGAGTCTTCTTCGACCACATCATCTTGGTACATATCACCCAGATAGGCAGGAAGAGGAGAATCGCATCGACAGCAATGCCAACTATGCCATGTCCAACAATCATCCTATTATGGGCATCCTCTCCAATGCAATTGGCTCCCACCTCGGAGAGAGGTCTGAAGGTGTCTCTGAACACGGATTTCAGCGCTTGGCCTAGACGAAGGGCAACGTTCGGAATGTTCACTTACGCGATTGGCGTACATTCGGTGAGCCTAAATACGAAAGCGGCCACAGTCTGAGCGGAGATAATTACAGCGACCGTCCACGAAATGAAAATAATAATTCCTAAATGCTTCTTTAGCTGTGAATACCTAGCTATGGGTTATATCTTGATTGCTTACTGTCTTGGGAAAGTCGAGGAAGAAAAGCGAGAATTGCGAATCTGACAAAGGCTACAGCCCAGAAATAAAGGAGTGTCTGAATAACTAATGACTAGCAACAGGTCAGTACTAAAAGTCATATTATCATGGTATCATGGTGCAAAGTACTGATCAGACATACCTTAAAGAAATCGGCTAGTATATCTTCCGGTATGAAGGATATGTGTGATCCGCCACCGAGTGAAACGGCTGTTATACTGTCAACGTGACTATTCTGATACATTGCCATCTGTTGAGAACCGACCATGAATATCTGCTGCGGATAAGAGCACAAGTAAAAGCTATATAGGTCCATCAGCTGGCGTCCCTCTAAGCAGCTCACCTCGTAGCTATCGTTAGAAGATAGGACTTACATAGGCGAAACCCGCGATGGCATCATCTAGCCCAGGGGACTTAGTCATGGATATCCTAACGAAGAGACGAAGGCCATAGAACAGAGTCGAGAATCCGATTAGTCCCGCATTGAGCCCGATCTCCGTGTCGCCGCGATAGTCCGGCGTACTAGAAAAATCCATCTTGAGAGCTTGCTCTCCACTTGGGTCACCTTCAAGTGACTGTCAAGCTAATGCCGACATTGACTTGTAGAAAACAACATGATGCTATGTTCCTGGGAGAATAAAATCACGTTTCATCTTGTAGAAGTCCGTGGATAACACTTATATTTGAGCTTGCCATCACCATGGCCTCGAATAGGAATCCTTCCGGAAGGTATCCACGAGATTCTTGCTTTTGTATTCATAGGTACGCTACACGCCGTCCACTAGCTTAGTTGCTAGCGATAGTATTAGCGTCCGGATGCTTCCCAACTGGCCCTGTTACTCCTCATGTTAGAATGAATCCAATGTGCTGGACTCCGATCTACAATAGGGATCGATCTGTAGGCGAGTAGAATGCGTGCAGCGTGCGCGTCAGGTCTCGGACTAGCGTGCTCTCCTCGTGGAGAGGGCGAGCGCCGACCTTCGGGAAGAATGTGTTTTCTTTTTGGAAGGTTATTTAACTAAGTACGGCTGGCCCTTGCTCTGAAGTGCATGCTCAAGCCGTAACGGTAGGATTGTGGCGTTCATGTCTTTCGGATCTTAAGGACCCGAATCTTCGGCCTTCAAGAGAGCTCCGACATCTCTCGTCCTTAACAACATTATATAGAAGGTTCGTAACCTACCACTCAGAATGCCCGAAACAATTATCCAAATCCGGGAGTCAGAGCTTCATCTCTTCCGGGTATCAAGCTCCCCGGGAAAGGGGGACTCGTCTGTCGCATATGCAAATGTATATCATTATAACTAGTGGCCAAGACGACCATTCTGTCGGGCTGGTTGATCACTGTTGAGCATGCGAGCCGATGTTCCCCGTTAGTAGCTTGCAGTAGGTAATATGTGAGTAACCATAGACTAGGAGAGATATGTTTTCCGCCTAGAAATTCATTCCAAATATGAGGTTTGTCAATGTTTAGGTAGATACGAGATACGTACAATCTTGCTTTTTCCCAATCCGTTACCTATGAGATTATGCCCTTAGGCATCCCTTGCGTTGAGCAAGTCAGTGCAGAGCCAAGTCCAGACAAAATGACCGGATGATACTGTCAAGGTCTAGTATGCAGAGTGGCTGATTTGTAATTCCCAAAGTATCGGGTCCTTACTAGCCCAGAACGTACAGTACCTGCCGATCGTAGCATCATCACGCAGATCCATACATCACTTTCGTTCGTTTTTCTGACGATTGGTGGTATTGTCTCAGGCTGAACACGGTCGAGACGATCTGGAAGAGTGTGTGGGACGCCTTCTGTTAGAAGAGTATGACATGTTTAGTCGTTCCTTACCTCTGCCGATGCGACGAATATCCTGGTTAATGATATGGCGGATGAAAAGGAGAGACATGTCTCAAGAGGAACAGCTGGACTTTATCTCGGCCGTAAAATGTCTTCAATCTACCTCGGGACAAACGTTCAACAAATTTGCCGGAGTGAAGACGCGGTACGACGACTTCGCGGCACTCCATATCAGCCAAGTAGATTATATCCATTGAGTTGAGTCTAGTTCTGGATTATTGTTAATTGGCTTCAAGGGATATTTCTTACCGTAAGATATTATCGCCTTTCAATTACGGCTCTTGGAGGTCGGTAATTCGATTAGATGGGACCGATATATCTTACGGTTGTTCGAATGAGCCCTTGGATATGAATTCTCATACATGGGCTTTATACCGTATCTAAGGTATCCCCCAAGACGGTGGGTGGATGGGGACTTGTTAACGGGTAAAGGTATCGGGGTTGACACCATGCTTCCAAATCGTCGAAAAAGAGAATGCTGATGGGACTAAGCAGCAGACTAGCCGCAAGATTCCGTTGACGAGACTTCAGTCTTGAAATCCCTGTTTTCGATCCTGAGTATGAATTGGAAGATGAATTACAGGTCATTGATGCCTCGTTGAAGAAACAGAGCTGAGTTGTTAGAAGGTAACGGCGATTACATTGGGGATCTCAGCAGCTTTATAGATGAATAGGAGGCTGACTTAAAAATGTCTGGAAGAATAGGAGGTGGTGAGTCACTTCCTGCTAGGAAGTATATAACTTCGTTACAATGAAGCCACCCATCCTCATCCAAGGATATCTTTCAGATGGGCCATTCCCTGGCCTTAATGCTTCATTGGGACCGAGAAATAATACCGAATACAATCCACACTGTGTTCAGCAAGATTTTAACCCTTGTTTGATAGTTGATGGTCAGAATATTAGACGCAGATATGGTGATTTCATCTTCGACGCTGGTAATTTTTTTGAGTTGGAACACAGAACAAAGGGTCTCGGTCCAGAAATTGCGACCGTGTCGGCACACGGTGTTGGACGTTAGATATCGAGGGTACACATGGAGACATAAGTTCTAATCGTGAGATCTCCTTATATGGCTGATGTTGCTCAAATGGCCAATACATGGCCGGCCACCGTTGATCCAATTTTTTAGCTTCATCAAAATACCATAGATCGTCTATGGGGCATCCGGCAGTGAAGCGGTATGTGCCGAATGTCGGCGAAGTGATGGACATACACAGCGAGTTATTGAGTTATACGTTCTCGTGACTAGGGTTCACTCAGATATTTAATGTTAATACCTAACATCGATATGAAGGAAGCTAACAGTGTGGGAAATAGGAGGGAAAAAGAACTCCTTTTGGTCAGAACATGGCTTCTACCCAGTAATTTAAGGATGAATATATCGGGATTCATAAATGAAATAAATCGAGGTTTATGACGATGCATGAAGAAATAGTTATCAACTTGCAGATTTGTCTTCAAGCCGCAACCAGTGACCCATGAGAGAAGGCAGTCTCCTCATCCCACCACTTGAGGAACTCCTGCATTCTCTCAGTCCTGGCCTTGGCGAGTTCTCGGCCGACGTCCGTTTTCATCATGCTTTCGAGTCTTAGAAGCTTGTCATGGAAGTGTTGGACGGAACCAGCCATGGACCGTTGCGTCCTGGCGCCACCGTAAGTGAAGAGTCTGCCAATCCCGATACCACCGATGGCATCGAGTCGGTCAGCGTCCTGTACGACAGCTAACTCGGGATGAAATTTGATGAGATCTTGTACTCGAGCTGGATCCTTGATCTCGCTCGAATAGCTGACACCCAGACAAACTGTCTGGACTCGCTTCGCAAGCTGCTCAGAGGCACCTAGAGATTTGAGGAGTTCATACACCAACGTTGAAGCATCCTCGCCCGGCTTCAGGTATTTCCTGTCTCCTACATCATGCAGCAGGGCACTGAGAATTATAACTTGCTCATCTCGCGGAGGCGTTTCCGGCGAGTTGGCATGGATGTACTTGGCAAGCCCTACAACGCGTTCGATATGGCTGAAGTCATGAGATCCGTCATAATTTGACATATAGGACTTGACATATTCCGTGACCGAGCTTACGAGGCTTCCTTCTGCAGAGTTCTCAGTTAGAGCCATGATCTTCGGATCTTCAGCCAGGATGCTCGGCTACCGCGCTTCAACCTGTTAGTTCCATGTCGTTACGCGCTTGTTGATACCCTACTTACGTATTCTTTATTCACGAGGCACTTTTCTGCAGCTGAGATATAGTGTATTCTATAACATCCGGGGAGATTATAAAGACTAATAAGCGCCCGATTAACACTAGAACTGCAAGGAGACCCCCACAAAACTTATTACCCAGTTAGCGAACTTCCTAGGATAGTATATACTCCTCTCTAAAATGGTTCTAAAAGGGTGGGTGGAAAACGCGTATAGAGAAGCAGGAAGTTCCAGTCTATAGCCGATCTTGGTGGAGGGGTAAATTGATCAGGATGCTTGCTTTCACCTTCAAACCCCGGGCTCCGAAGAGGGAATTAAGATTCCTTCCAAGTTCCTGGCAGGCAACGTAGTGTGATCGACGAAGTGCATTTTGCTTGCTTTTGCATCCACGCGCCGTGCCAAGGTCAGTCATGTGACTGACCCTAAGTCTTTTGACCATTCAGAGGTTAGATAACCCCCAGCCATCCCTCCCATCCCTTGTCGGTTATTGCATAATGCATCCAACTAGAGAATTAGCGTTATTCGGGATTTTCCCGGTCCAGCTTTTCTGCATCTTGACCATCGTCAGCATCCTCTTTCTGTTCCCTGCAGTAAGGCCCAGTAAGGCTGTCAACAACCATGGAAAAGTCATTCCGATAAATGGGTACGAAATGGACCGTTACCCTCGGACTTCCACGGACTCGCGGTTGAATCATTGCGACTGATTTCGCCTACCCGCCGGAGCTAGTGATATGACCTGCATAAGGCGAAGGACTCCGTTGCCCGGCTAAGCAGCATGGCAGCCATGGCGAGCCGTCGCACCTGATTTCCGCGGGGACTTGTTCATCGACTCGTCCTTTCTCCTTGATGGGATCAGTGAGCAATGAAATTTACTGTTCCTCTCTGATACTTGCCTACTTAGATAATAAGTCCAATCATATATCATACCCAATAGCGAATCACGATCAATTCCGCATTGCAATGAGATCCAGCTCGATACTTACTAATTCGTTTCTCGCCTTAGCGAAGTTCGCAAATCAACTTCTCCTCTTTGAGTTGCGCAATTTTTTCATAGTCAATAAAGCTAAGCTAAGCTGACCCGGTGGATTGCATCATTCACCAATAAGGTCCTCATGATGGCCTGCAGATGCCAATGCAGAAAAACCAAGCTTCGTCCACATGGAACTACCATGTCTGTTCGTCAATACCTGCACTAGTAGCTGCACTGGAGCAGCTGTGAACTTCCGTACACAGACATCGATGGAGAAGAGGCTTACGTCTCTTTGATTCGTCTGCTGCACACTACGACAGTGTGATATGTGATAAGCGAACATTGGTATTGGTTGCCGGCATGTGGCTATCGGCCAATCACCATCCATACTTAGACGCCCAATCGCCTTTTCCCGACTAGCTCGACCTAGTTTTCCGCCCAGTTTCTATTTATTCTTTAAATTTTGTACTATCGGTACCCATGTTTTTACATTGCTTAACCGCCGCCGACCTGCAGTAACGGCACACACCAGGTTTGCTGCACCGAATACTGGAATGGCTTAGATTGGGAAGATGTGTGTTCAAGTGACACCACGTCGGATTGGGTGTGTGTTACCGGCCAAACAGAGGCCACGATCCCACCAAGATGACGGCCCCGCACATCTAGCTGCCGTCGTTGGCACCGCAGAACACCGCAGGTAGGAAACCGATTCTGTTGGTCTTGGATATTGGGTCGTACCCTGGCCTCTCTATACGGCCGCCATTGATATAATACCACACAGCCTTCCGCTCGTTTTTCTCATTTCTTCTCTTTCTTCTTTGGCAAGCATTCAAACACCAAAAGCTAGTTTCTTGTTTCTTCTCTCGTCCTTTTTTTCTTTTTTTGCTTTTTGCTCACAACATTAGAGCTGTGCTCTTTTGTCTAATTACCATCTAATATTCCAAAAACGAAAAATCTATACTCAACACCAGTTGCCGGTCGACTGAACCCCTAATTCACTACCGCCATTACCTCCTAATAGAACCAGAAACTAGCTTTCCCTTGCTCACAAAGTCCCTTCAAATTTTTAAGAAACGACAATTTTTGCAATATCAACATTAATCAAAATGGCGACCATCCAGCTGTCTTTCTCTCTTCGCGTTTCTTCCGGCGTCAAGTCCGTCCACCTGCTCGGTTCTTGGGACAACTACGTCGGTCAAATCCCCCTTTCCAAGGACAAGTCTTCCAGCAAATCCGGATCGTGGAAGGGCACTTTCCGATTTCAGGGCAACCTCGAGGCTGGCCAGCGATACTGGTACTACTACATCATTGATGGATACCACGTCTCGCACAACCCCAGTGAGCCTTCCACCGTTGAGCCCACCACCGGCCGAGAATTGAACATCCTTGATGTTCCCAAGGACAAGTCCAGCAAGTCCTCATCATCCTCTAAGTCTCACAGCTCCAGCAAGAGCTCCTCAAGGCACACTTCTTCGTCGTCCAAGGACAAGCACCGGTCCAAGCGCCCCTCTCTTGACATTCCCAAGGGCCGCCCTCTCTCCGTCTCCCAGATTGTAGCTCCCAAGCCAATGTCTCCCCACGCTACTCGCCACATCCTAGATGCTGACTACTGCGACGACGAGACCATTGAGGAACTGACCGCCCGCTTTGGCAGCGCCGGTTTCGACGAGGAGGACATCATCACCGACTTCGTCAGCTCTCCCGTCTCCTCTTCCGGCTCCAGCCTGTCCTACCGCTCGGACAGCTCATCGCCAAGCTCCTCGCTTTCCGGCTACAGCACGCCCGCCTCGGACTGCAGCAACTGCACCTGCGAGCGCTACGGCATCACCCGCAAGGGCGACCGCGTCAAGATCGACTGCGGCGGGCGCGGCGCTGCGGCTACAGCGACGATGACAGCTCTTGCTCCAGCGGCGACGAGGAGTACGTCCCCGCAACTCCCGCCGAAACGGCATCGTCGTCCGATCGTGAAGACTTGCACCTACTGGGGTGTCCCACCAAGCAGCACATCATCATAATAATACGCCAGAAGGCCAAAGATAATAATAGATATCAAGGCTGTTCGCTCATTAACGAGCACAGAGCGTCCCACTTTTTTTTCGCTTCGCTCTCTGCTCGTCTTGTTGTTCCATTGCATCAGCACGGGTTTTGTTGCGACGCGCTCGACCACAAGCTGGTTCTTGTTCGGTCCGGGCTCGTCGCGCCCCGTGCGCAACACCCATTGGGTCGATGCTGCGGCCCCCACGATCGGATCTTCGTCTTTTTGAGACGGGCGATCCGATCGTGTGATCGTTTCGTATGTTTCTGACAATACATCCGGAGCAGTGGCCTTCATCCCCCCCTTTCTACCCGTATAGACGGGAGTAGGTAGGGAGGAGACTATCTCTGCTCTAGCGAAACACAGCGAGACCGTCCGCCGGAGGAAACGAACGGCGGCGGCTCCTGGGGATGTTTAAAAAGTGTCAATGTCGTGGTCTCGGATCCGGACTGTTAAGAAGGTCTGGGCTAGCCACTTGTAAATACAATCAATTCATCCACCTCAATGGAAAGATTAGATGGATGGATGGAATAGGAGGCAGAATTTTGTCAAGTATAGCTGTCACCGCGAAAAGGATAGAAGACTATTGAATCTATTCATCAAATCTCTACATATTTTCTAATTAAATTGTGACTATCTATGTTAATGTGAACATGAATATGAATATGATGGCAATGTCCGCTTGATGCCACCCTAAGAGGGCGAACAAATCACTACACTAGATGCTCATTGGGTCCTATACTATTCTAAGTTATCTTTTATTGAAGTAGAGTAATATCTAGATATGGTCGTTTGGGAGCAGTTATTGGTCGGTTCTGTCAATGTGGCTTGGTATATTAAGGGGTTTCGGTAAGGGTATCGGTCAGGTATCACTGTCCTGAGATAGCTCAACATAAACCTTTTACGGTATTAGCGAGCACTCCGCCGTATTCCTACCCATCACGGTCCTTATAAGCGATCATGATGGCCTCTGTCTTGGTCTGGCCTGAAACGAAGACTCATAAGCCTCACGAAGAAATTTCAACCTATCGACATGGCACATGCGGGTTAGGACTACGTACGAAAAACCAAATATATACGATACGAGGCACAGGATCTAAATTTCAATGCATAAGGTAATAATACCTTTTGAAGTGGAGGGTCTTGGAACCCCTTGAAATTAATTTAGCAACTTGTGTTTATTAATCTGCGGGATCATTCACTATGGAACTAGAAGAGGAGGCACAGCAGATGCCATTTCTCGATTTGTACTTCTATCTCCAAATCTTTTCCCTCTACCAGTCTAAGCCGGAGAGTCGTGCCCAGGCTCAAAAAAAAAAAAAAAAAACCACCCGAGCCGGCCTGAAACGAAAACAAAGACAAAAGTCATAACCCTGCCCTTATCCCCTATGCTCGTTGCTGCTGTTTGTATGGTTTAACAGCGCATGTATAAACACCAAACGCCCCAATTCCTCTAGGCCCTTTGTCCAACGGTGGACCCCTGCCTAAACCTGACTCCTGATGGCTGCCCTATCAGCCATGATGCAATGCATAGTGGTCGTATATCTACAATCAGTCGTGAGAGTTGCGAGAGAGGAAGTGTTGATGCGTCAAAATGAATGGTCGTATGTACTCTCTGTAGAGAGTCGGAACGTAAATGCTCATACGAAGAAAATGGGGTTTTATAACTCCCTATAGTCACTGGGACGGACTCGTCGCTGTCGGTTCTGGTGTCGTCCAGGGTTGACAGGCTTACGGAAATAAGCATCGTTGTCACTGTTAGGTGTCGTAAAGTTGGGTCTATGTGGCTGCTGGTTCTGAGTGTTGAATCCGCCATTCATGCCCATGCCGTTCATATTATTCATCGCACCATTCATGCCTCCAAAGTTTCCTCCAAACATGCCGTTGCCATTCATTCCTTGGAAACCAGGGTTGAACATCCCATTCATACCCATCATGGGGTTCATCATAGGGTTCATTCCCATCATCATAGCCATATTCATGTTAGGCTGACCGAAACCGTTCATAGGAAACTGCATCATGTTGGGCATCATTCCTGGAATGCCGTTCATACCTTGCGGCATCGTATTCTGTATATCCTTGGCTTCCTGAGCTCGCTGCATTGCCTTCGGTCCCTTCGGGATCTTAGGGTTTTCTAGTACATCCTCCGCTGGGCGCTTTCTAGAACCTGTCTCTTGAGTCTTGGGGGTTTCACTGGGACCTAGTGATGGAACTGGGGTGGATGATTCCTTAGCTGCTTCTGTAGGGGGAGACTTGACAGTTGTAGTAGAAGGGGTGGGTGATTTAGTCTTCTCGGGAGCTGATGCCTGGCCCTTAGGTGAATCTGCTTGTGGTGTCTCCTTCTTGTCAGATGTCTCAGATGGAGACTTAACTGGGGACGGGGTTTTTGATCGCTCCTTTATCTTAGGGGGTTCCTTTTCCTTAAGGTACTCCTGGATCTTAGTAGAAGTCTCATCATCTGCTTTGAGGTCATCAATAAGCACTCCGTCGGTCTGACAGCCAGGGCAAACGAAGTCGCTCTCAATGAGAGCATTGGTGATGCAGTCATTGCAATACGTCGTCTCACAACATGGGGTCTTCATTGGTTCTATGAACATCCTTTTGTCGAGGGGACACAAAAGGCCTTTCTCCTCAAGTTCCTTATCCCCGGCAGAGGCAGCTTTCTGTGCAGCCGCTGATGACTTCGTCTTCGCTTGATACTGCGCCCACGAAGCCTTATCAGGCTCTGCAATCACGAATTCACCTTCTGCATTAACCATGACACCAGCTGGAGGCTTGATTTCCTCGCCATCCGAACCAGTCTGCTGGAGTGTTGACTTATCTACTGTCTTTAAGAATGAACGAGGAATTCCCGTTGTACGCTTCACCCGAGGGCGATTATCGAACTCGGGATTGTCATTGGTAGGGCAGACTTGGATCCAGTGTCCTTTCTGACCGCATCGATAGCAGACATAACCATTTGGAGGGTCATGGTCAGGGACATTGGCAGCCTTCTTTGTGCCCGGCTTATACACCGCATGTTGACTATAATAGTGTTAGTATATGTAGAACAAAACAATCTCGAAAAGCCAACTTACTGTGACATCTCTTCTTGCTGAGCAGTCCACTGATCCGACTGTGCCTGGAACATCGCATTCATTCTTTCCTCCTCAGTCATCGCTGCATTCATTTGTGTAATAGCAGCAGATGCGGGCTTCGCGGCCTTCGTCGTATTCTCACGTCGGGAGGCATTCTTCGAGTTAGCCGGCATCTTTCCGGTGACATATCGAGCAGCTCGACCAGCACCTGGTCTTAGAGAAGGGAGTCGACGGGCGATCACTGTGGTAGATCGGGGAATGATGGTTGTGTCATCATCGTATTCTATATCATTAATTAGTATCATCAGCGATCAATCTGGAAAAGAACATTACCTTCGCTCATGTCTTCAGAGTAGATAGCTAAATCGAAGTCGGTGCCATCGCCCAATCCACTCTTTACAATTATGTCACGCTTGAGCTCATAGACAGAGATACCAGTACCATCAAATTCGACACGCGACGGCTCCTTCTGAGACTTGAACTTGAAGTACACAGACGACGCCATCGTGATCAAGATGTTTGAAGGTTACAAGATCTGTGGGAAGAGGATAATGGTGTGAGGGATACTAGGAAATGGGATGAAATATGTGATGCAGTGATGAAGAGGTGAATTGTGCACAATCTTCTGAGAGGGGATCTGTATCTGTTGGTTTTTGCGCAGATTTGCAGCGATTGTAACTCTGCTTCTCTTTTTTTTTCAAGGACCAACTAGCAACAAGATAGACGTATCAATTCAGTTTGTACTTGAAAGAGTGGGAGTGTGTATCCCAGTAAAAAGAAAATGGAGATGATGTACAAAGCCCAAGGCGGACTTGACCACCAAGTCAGCTCAATTGATGAAAAGGTAAAAAATCCCGCCCGAAGTCCACACCACGAACCCAGAGTTCCGTAAAACAGAATCTGGCCTGTTTAGCCAGACCTCCTGCCTATCCCACCAGACATTCACTGAACGCAAGTTAGTTCACGATGGACGAGTTGACCATTGCTTGGCACTAGGCTGGGTGGCGAGTGTTGGTAGAAACGCGCGATCGAGAAAACACGAGGGAATGCGATGAGCTTTCGATAAGTCTCGAGTGTACGGTCGCAGATGAGCTGGGTGAATAGGGAAGTCGAATATCCGCTGTAGCGTGAGGATTCACGACGAAAAGGTGGGCGGAATTGATGTAGTAATATGGAAAGGTTGATGTGAAGATGATGAGAGATGGGTGCGAAGAAGAGGTCGACGAAAGAAGTTGGCGAAAGAAGATGAAGGAAGGTTTGTCATGAGTGGATAAAGTGGGAGGTGGCCTTAGGTGCAATGAAGATTAGTCATACGAGCACTTTTAGGCACTGGCATAAAATTATGCACGTGATTAGAGTCTAATTTTTTGCCGGCTGTAATAATAATCCAAATCCCGAAAATCGACCGTGACTGTACACTACCTACTAATCTACCTACCGTACATGTACCGTTTAGACTGTGATATGTGTGCACTACTAGGTACGTATGTATTAGATCAACCAATCATATAGATGGCGTACTAAGAATACTTGGTATGCATCTAAGATTATATCTACAACCATACAGTCGTATCGGTAGAAGACCGGTAGAAGACGTTATCGCTATCTCTTAATATTATATTAATTGCTTAATAAGTATAAATGTTGGAATCTTTGTATTGATATCTTCATATTGCTAGAATCGTGCTCAAAGGATTGTTATACTCGGTAGGAAGTTGTTGTGAAGGCCTGTTAGGCGTCTCGTTGTTTTCTTTTAGAACACTATGCTACGTCCTGAAAGTCTTACAATGACATGTTTGGACCTGACGGACTGTTACATAGGGGAGTGTCCTTATGAGGTATGCAGAGGTAGTTACTTGCGTACACATGTGCGTGTAACATAATGTGTTTCGTTGATTAGAAGGGCTCCGTCACGTCAACACTACCGACTGCAATCCATGAAAGTAGACTACCTGTATTTTTTTATCTAATCCTAATACCTAGCCTACAGTCACGATTTACCCAACGATGCATCTAATGTATTATCTATTTGGAAAACCACCATGGAAATATCCTCTCCTGATTCGGGTTTCTGTTACTAGCCCGACGTCTCCGTTTTTCTCGTCTCATTAGTAGCACCCTGATTAAGGTACCTTCCACCTTTGCGACCCGTACGGATATCTCGACGCGATGTGCAGCAGCAACATAGACCGGCATGGATGATGAAGGCAATTAGTGTGAATCCAGTAGCTATCCACATGAATGCAAACATCTTCGTACCAACATCGGCGCCGACATTCAGATCGGTCTGTGATGTTAAAGCATACTTGAAGATCAAAGACATGGCTGTGCCAAGGGCCGAAGCTATCAGAACCAGAAGCGTCGCAAACAAAGCCAAGATGCCCAGAGGTGCACTCCACCAACGCGAGTACACGGCGAGAGGGGAGAGGAATATGAGAAGGAAATCCAGAAGCAGACCCGTTAGGAAAAAGCCAAACATAATATTCGAGGCGATACGGAGGATGTTCAAGATGTCGTTCACATCCGAGGGCAACGCAATCGAAGCTCCCGCAAAAAGCTCGCTAAGTAGAATCTCTACAGGGTTAAACCAGTAGAGGGTAGTTGGCGTCGAACAATAAGTGATTCCACTAATTATATATCAGCCAGAGCTCTCCATCATGCTATAAGTTTATACACATACTCTGTCTCATATCCCTCACAAAAATTCCAAAGACCAACTTGGTAGAAATCGTGCAGACCAAGAGTTCGAGCGATCGAGTTTTGCAACGTCAAGCTAGTCGGCGCCGATTGGGGGAGAATGTCGGAAAGGTCAAGCTTGAAGAAGTATATGTCGCCTAGAACTCGGGTCCCTTTCGTGTTGCCAATCTCGACCTAAAGCATAGCAAATCGGTTAGACGTGCCCAAAGTATGAGCGATCGGTCAAGTCTTACTAGGATCAAGAAGACCACAGCGACTAAATAGCAGAAACATGACACCACGATAGCACCACGCCGTGTTCTTGTCCCCCTCTTTAAGACGGCCGGGTCTTCGACGCTTGGTTGAGGGCTTTCCTTGTGGGCATCGGGCGAAGAAGACGTTGCCGCCGTTCTCCTTCGAAATCCGGGAAGGGATCCAAAAGCCATATTCGACAAGTCCCCCGATTTGCAGATGGCCTAGTATCTCCCGTAACTCCGGGGGTTGAATTCAGCAGCGCAGATATAGTTATTCGCAGACTCTACGAACTGAACAAGAATGTAAGGCAAGTTGAATTGCGGAGAATGACCGTTAAGAACGACTGATAGTCAATCTTGAGACCATGCACGTGAAAAAAAAAAGGGAAGAAAACAACACAAGACACAAAAAATCATTTGATCATTTCGACTTATGGGTGATCAATCAGCAGGGATAAGAATCAAGCCTGATCAGAAGGAGGGATCGTCCCATCTTTACGATTGATTGGGTCTCCGAGTTGATATCAGAAGGTACAAGTACCAATAAAGTACAGTACTTTATAGTTGTTGATATTGAAGAAGTTTGAGCTTCCAAGGACATCCCCACCAAAGATTGCTAATAGCCTTGGAATCCTTGCATCTTATGCCGACTGCCGGGCAACGATCTCACTGCCACCCAGGCCAAGCCGCTTTGTGGGCTCTGTAGCAGTGAACCAAACGCTGGGTACCAACCATTCCCTGAATGTTTTGAAACGTCAAACTCAACCCCAACCAGCTGTAAAGGCGAGTGGATCAATACCAATTAGACTCATCCAGGGTTCTATACGAGCTTTCAGTGCATCTATCTATACAAATTGTTGTTCGCATTATGTACGTCATTTGGTGATTATATTTTCAATTCATACATGTATTTTAAGCATATACGATGCCCCTGAGAAAAAAAGGTTAACGGAACCTTGGAAGCTAAAAGATGGTTTTATACTGATCAGCTTCTAATGATAATGAAAATCGGGACTGGCAAACTTCGGCCAGACCTAAAGCTTCGGCCCACTATACAGACTCCCGCTGACATCATTTCCTAGCGCCAACTAAAGACGTAACAAGCTATAGACGCGTGTAGCTTGCGATTTCCTTGCAATTCTGCGCGAAGATCGCTCATCGTCTACCACTCAAACTTAAACAGTCCTCAGCTCAGCCTCCATTGTGAGTTGATCGCCCCACATTTAAGTAGAATTTATGTACTCAAGGTACATACGATTGTACATACGGTCCACCATGCCGACCATTTCCACTGCATACAGGGGTGAGCAAGTTGCAGGCTGGACCGTTGTCACAAGCAAGACCATGTCATGCAGACCAAGTCATCTCAACTTTTCTGAATCTTTCGGATGAAGGGTAGAACGAAAGTGATTTTTTCCCCTTCTCTTTTCAATAATACTACATACTCCTCTTCGTTGATAACCTTCAACATCTTGCTTCATGTTCGATTACGCTTAAGCCTCTCCCTAATATCCTAGGAAGTCATGGCGCCACCACTTGGACGCCTGTCACTGCTGGCCGCAGTGGCCGGTGTGCTTGGACAAACTACTATTAGTGATGACCGGACCACAGCAACAGATTCGACAGTAACATTCACTGAACCTGCCACCCCGACGGGTCCATATCAATCCTTCTCTACGCAAATAACACTAGGCACGGACTTGGGATCTATCGGAAGTGTAGTTAGTTCTATGGGTGCCGACAACACAACTAGATCCACGATTAGCTCCTCGACGTCCGACACCGTTACGTTCCTGACCGGTTCCGCCGCAACGACGACAACACTCGCCGGAAATTTCTCTTCTTCAACTACATCTGCTACGCCGGAGGTGACCAACACACAACCTTGCAACAACTATCCAGAGTTTTGTAGCCGGAAGTATAGCAACATTACTCACGTTGCTTGTCACAACTCACCATTTATTACACCCAACAACCTAGCGGCGAACCAGCAGTACGACGTCACAGCACAGCTTAATGACGGTGTACGGTTCCTCCAAGCGCAAATACAGTGGCCAACTGGAGGGAACGAACCACACTTTTGTCATACAAGCTGTGATATTCTTGATGCTGGGCCGATTACCGACTGGCTTGGCCAAGTAAAGAATTGGGTTGCGGCCCATCCATACGATGTCGTTACCATCCTCCTCGGAAATGGGAATTAGTAAGTCACCATCCACTGTTCCCGAAGGTCAGCTTCTAACTGAATGCCGTAGTTCCGTTCCCAGTTTATACGTGCCATATATCGAGCAAACCGGCATATTGCGCTATGTATACACGCCCCCGGTAGTACCCATGACTTTGGATGATTGGCCAACCCTCAGCGAGATGGTCTTGAGGGGCCAAAGAGTCGTGATGTTCATGGATTACATGGCAAACCAGACCCAATTCCCGTGGCTTCTAGACGAATTCTCGCAACTGTGGGAGACGCCATTCGACCCGACCGATCAGAATTTCCCTTGTACCGTGCAACGCCCACCAAATCTGGCTGAGGCAGATGCCAGGAACCGGCTTTACATGATCAACCACAACCTAAATATTCAGTTCTCCATCCTTGGCACCGAGATGCTCGTACCTGCGCGAACCGAGCTGAATGTGACCAACAACGTCACAGGATTCGGTAGTCTTGGCCTTTCTGCCAATAATTGCCGTAGCGATTGGGGGCGGCCGCCGAATTTCCTGAATGTCGATTATTACAATATGGGAGGTTACCCGGGCTCCGTCTTCGAGGTTGCGGCTCAGATGAACAATGTCACTTACGACCGCCCTTGCTGCGGTATGAACACGAGCGGGGCGGAGAAACTGCTTAGCAATGGAGTGTTATATTCATTGATTATGATGACTCTATTCTGGGTGTCTCTATAATAATTAATATTTGTGGCATTCAGGAGGTAATTGCGTTGGCGGCGTTTTTATAGAGGAGCGTATCTCGTGTTAAGCTTTAGAGTCAAGACATTAGATATTAGAACATTCTATATTTAGGATGCGAATTGAATATAATTTAGTATAAAGAGTTGATGTTTTTGATCTAGCAAAGTTGATTCATAGAAGAGAAATTATCCTTTTCTTAGGGGTGTTGAATAGGTACCTAGCTAGAATACTAAGTTGACCAAACTTTGAAATATTTAACTCTTCTCACCCTTCTAGTAATCTTACCTTGATAAATCATTTTGGTAAAATATATGCTGTATGTAGACCCTGAGCTAGACAACCTACTACGGGAATAATTAGGTACCTAGTGACTCATAGAAGTGAATCCCTTGGATTCTCATAACAATTTTTCATTAGATTCAAGGATGTATACACACTCATAATCTACTTAGGTAGGCAAATACTATTGACACCTTCATTTTCATCCCCCTTCCTCCAAAATTGCCTTAACCCACCAAATTCATTACGCTTCGATACCATATGCCTTCAGCGCCGTCCCTCCCCAGATCGCGCGCTTCTCCTCGTCCTCGAACGAGGCCATCCAGCACAGCCTCTCGACGATCTTCTTCCACTTGTGCCAGGCGTCGTCGACGCCGACGGTGCAGACGGGCCAGTCACTCGCGAACATGATGCGCGAGGCGCCGAAGGCGGCCACCACGACGCTCATCCACGGGCTGATGGCGTCGAAGATGTCCTCGGGCGAGCGCTGCCGCAGCGACTCCGGCATTTCCGGGAACCCGCCTGACAGCTTCATGTATGTCTTGCTGCACTTGCTCAGCGTGAAGATGGCTGTGCGCCAGGCGATGAAGGACGGACTCGTTTGCACATTGTAGATTGTTAGGTCCGGCTTGCACATGTGGTCTTTTATAGGTCGTTAGTTTTTGCGCCCAGGAGCTGGACGGGTAATGGTGGTGGTGGATGCTTACTAATTATAATCGTAACCTTCTCGTCCTCGGGGACCCCCTCGTGTGCACGATCGATCATCTCGACAACTTCCTCAAGCTGGGTCCTACCGCGGTTATGTTGGTCGACGCCTAGATCGAACACGAAGCCCTTACGACCGAGCAACTTCAAGCTCTCGATGAACTTGTCTTGCAACATGGTCCCATTTGGCTTGTCCTGTAGCAAGTATCTAAAACCCCTAACCTTGGGCCAGCTTTCGCCGGCTTCTTCCTTCACCAGGTCGAGATACTTTTCCATAACGGCAGCCCCGCTGGGTAGCGGCGCCCAGGGAATGTAGGCTACGCACAGGGAAGCGTCTTCCTCGGTGTGCCCTTCGCCTGGTTTTGGCTGGCCGGTAATGATTCGCTTTAGCCAGTTGACCTCCATGAGCGGGTACTTCCATCCGCTGCCATCTTTTTCACCGGCTTCCAGGTCATTCTTTCGGTCCGTCTCTAGGAAGATGAAACCCTTCGGTGTGGAGCCCTCAGTAGCAGCTCTATATTCTTCCAGAGATTGCTGCTTGTGTAAAGGGTGATCTGGTGTACACCATCTCAATGTCTCGAGCTCTGACTCGGGATAGAGGTGGATGTGGGCGTCGATGATGGGAATATCTGCAGCCATGTTGAAGATTCAGGTATTTTCCTACTATATCCTTCTAGGCTTATTTTTACTTGAAGACTCTCCTTTAAAAAGAAAAAGAGAGCGATGAGTCTAGGTGAAAGTATGACTAGGTACCTAAACAAGCTCATCCATGTATGCAGTTTCAAGCGACTGTTTCTATTCAAAAGCTATCTTCGTACCTCTTTACCCCGCCATGACCCCTAACTGGATGCCCACTATTTCCCCTGAGATGGCTTGGTCTGCTACCCGTAGACGCAAATTGGCCCCACATGCCACCTCACTGCAACATGTTGGACATCATTCGCCGGATACCGATAGTATCTCGTGTGCTTCGAGGTGACGGTTGTATATCGACAAGGTTTATCTTTCGGTAGTCAAGGCTAAAGAGCTTCACGGTTTCATCAGCTGCGATAAACGGTGGAATTACCTGCAGGTTGCCTTATGAAGCTATATGAAGAGAAATAGCGGTAAGCATAACCACGTGAACCTTAAATCGTTAGTTGAAGTCTAGTAATTACCCTATTAGGCAAGTTGCCATGGCAGCATGGGTAGCTCTGCTACAATCATCAGACTCTTATCTCAACGAGTATTCAACTACGAGACTTAGATATAACCGGCAAGGAAAACCTCTAACCACATAAATCTGAGCTCACTATACGAATATATCCAGTGTAAATGAAGCCTCCCTCAAGCAACACCTACACCAAGAGACTTCTCATATTTGGGAAGTTGCCTAGCATCTACTTGTCGCTCAACCACATCTATCCCGGTATCCTTCATCGTCCGTATGCACTCCTCCCTAAAGTCTAGGACCTTCCTCGTAGCAGATCGTTTAATCATATTCGCGTTCCAACGATAGTACTCTGGAAACTCGTTCCCGAGATCTAGGGTGTCCCCGGGGAAGATAGTAGGAAGGAGAGTGTTCCAGGAGACAAATGCGAGGTCCGTAAAGGTGCACTTTTCGCCAACAAGCCAGACAGGGTCGTCAGCACCAAGCCCTAACTTCTGCTTCTGTTTGCTCAAGTAGCTGTCTACCACGCCCATGATGCGCCTAGATTCGTTTCCATACCGATCTATGGCAGTCTGTAGGTTCTGCTCTACATGAATGTGGGCGAACCACGCTGTTTGAAAACGAGAAGGGTTAGCTAAATGCTTCCAACTAGGATACCATGTCCTTTGGAAGCTGCAAAGCTCTAGAATAAGACAAGACTCAAAAGACCGAGCCAAGCGAACTACGCTTTTAGGTACGAGTGACATAGGTGTACGGCTCCGACTTGATTTCGCCGTATGCAATCTAGACAATATCGTACAGCAGTCCAAGCTCTTCGAGGGCAATGATGACCTTCCACGGGTTAGGCCCTTGGCCATGTGGCCCATTATATACTTTTATCAGCTGCATAGCAATGTTAGCAATACTTGATAGCTTCACATACGAATCTCTAGGACCGAACCATTCCCAGTTATGTCAAGAGCTTCCTCTGGCTTTTATCGAGGAAGGAAGGCAACGCCTTCATCCCTTGATATCCCCAGAGCTGCCAAACACCGGTCTTAATATTAATAAATTATAACTTACATGACCGAAGGTAGAATGAATTAGGCGGTACCTCACTAGTTCTTTTGTGCGAGTAAGAGTGCAAGATCACACAATTGGTTTTTATTGCATTACCCTTCATGTCGACACTAGAATCATGTATTACCTAATAAACATTGATCCCATGCCTTGAGAGCGCATGTTGTATGCCAGAAATACTCGAGTGTCTTCATTTAACCTCTATTCCCCTTTGTGATTATACACCTGATATAGCTCAAAGGCATCAAACGCCACGCTCGCCCCTAAACCACTCGATATGCTCCACTCTATGTGTATTACTCAGGGGGAACATAGGGGTGAATCAGCATTTCGCTGAATCGCTCTAGCTTCTCCTTGCCCCTTACTTCCTCTACTAGTAGAGGCATCCTGACTACATTGAACTCGTCGTATAATTCCTCGATCTGATCTAGGTATTTCTTCTGCATCTTCCGTCGCGCATTGCACTGCTCGCAGTTGCTACCTGGCTTTGGGAATAGCAGCTGGTTCACCACGATACAGTGCGTGTCGATGCTGTAGCTTGCTAGCTCCTGGATCATGCGTTCTGTCTCGTACAGACTGAGGAATTCCGCTATGCAAACGCATACGAATGTCGTCAAGTTCTCGTCCTTAAACTGCGTGTTGACCTCGGCGATGGTCTGGCGAAGAGTCTCCAACTTCTCCATCATTTCGTTCAAGTTCTGCCCGTTCGGAAGTGTACCCTGGTTCCCGAGGAAACCGTTAAGTAATGGTCCATATTGTGAGGAGAGCTGGGAGATCTTGGCAAGAGCCTTCTCGAGGACGGATGGGAATTGTAGAAATCGGAGGGTGTGACCTGTAGGCGCGGTATCGAAAATAATGACTTCGTACGAGAGGGATTTGACTTGTTTTAGGACCTCTGCGAAGGACATTGCCTCATCTATGCCAGGAATCTAGAACGAAGCGTTAGCTTAAAGGACCAACCAACATCGCATAGGATCCCTGCACTTACCGCGAATGCCAAATCCTGCATCATACCTCCCATGCCTCCCAGCGAGTCGCTGTTATCTTCACCCTGTCCAGCTATTAAATCTTGGATACTCCCATTCGGATCGATCTCCATGGCACTCAGATTCGTGAAGCCTTCCACTAATCGCGCTTCCTTGCCGAATTTTTGCGAAAAAGCATCGGACAGGTTGTGCGCGGGATCAGTGGAGATGAGTAGAACCGACCGGCGGACTTTGGCTAGTTGTATGGCAAGAGAACATGAGGTCGTCGTCTTTCCAACACCTCCCTTACCACCGACGAAAATCCATCGCAACGTCTTTTGGTCCAGGATAGATTGCAGCGTCGGTTCGAGGCCGTCATCAGCAGAGACTACGGCGGAAGACATGGTGTAGAGCGATGGACAAGATGGGAGAATGTGAGGTGGACTAAGAAAGGGAGATCGTGGTATTACGGCAGGAATAATTCAAGAGAGGTCGGGCGGGATAGACGTTGAGCGCTCTACTCTGTCTAGGTGAGAATGTAACAAATCGTCGTGGCACAAATCGAGGTAGATTCTGGAATCGCGTCGAGGTTCCAGCCAAATCATTTGGAGTTGCCCCGCCACGAGCCCAATGACGGAGGACGGTCTTTGGCTAGGGTACATCGATCCAGGGATATACGGTACATTGATTTAGGTACACAAGCCACAAGAGCGATCCATTGGGTAGCGAATCGTGGCTGAGCAAAATATTCCAGTGAGCGAATTTCATTTACGACGACAAATCTCATCGTTTCCTCCAAATGTTAAGCAATGTATCACTCAAACGGAAAAGTTACTGGATCTATATTAAGTTATTGATATTCAACCCCACAACCGTGATCTGACATAAAATCGTGTCAGATTACGGCATTTCGAGGGAGCCAGGTTTGCCTGACTTATCTACCTATGTACGCCACCACAGATGTCTATGACGCTAACGTCGTAGATTTTACTTGTCTCCTGTATTGTGCAGAGCATTCGGCACAGCTCTTTCGATGCTCTCGGGCACTTTCTCCTGCACTTTCTTAGGCAGGATTGATTCCTCACCTCCACCTTTTGCGTGAGTCTTTTGGGTAGATTCTTTACCTCCAGTGGGATGGATCTTGGGTGGTGGTTAGTAAGAGTTTATATGGCAGGAATATTAGGAGGGCTCACAGATTCTGGGAGGGCCTCCTCTAATCCTTTAGGGGCCTTTTCTTGGACTTTTCCAGGCACCTTAGATTCGCCTATGGCGTGGGACTTGCTTGTACTAGACATTCTTGCGGGAATGATGCAGAATGATCGGGTTAAAACTGGTAGTTGCCTTGACCCCGTATATTGAAGTGCTCGAACAGATTGTAGATACATGTTGGGAGGATATAATGTTTCATTGTTCCGCGAAGAATATTTAATGTATTTATATCCATTTCTTCTGGGCCTCGGACAGGAAGCCAACGCCATCTAGTGCCCTCATAATGAATCACCAGTCTCATCACCCAAGAATATATGATGGTTAACATTATCGCACGCCGTTACTGATGACGGCTATATTAGACTCGTGGATAGAGTCCCACATAGGTTATATCCTAGAAAATTAAACTATCTAGGCGTCGGTAAATTAGACAGACTCAGACTTGATTTGGTTTCAAATCTAGTCCGAAGTCAAAAACATGTTGGCTTCTACGCGTCATAAGACTAGTAGATCAGCTCTGTTAGCATTGCTTGAACCTAGATACTTTGCTTCAAGTTGGCCGTGCGTCTAGGTACCATTTCCGTTTTATGCCTATCACCACTAGTTCTCTTATTGTAGCTTTTAGATATACTTAAAATTAGCTTCAGTATAAAGCCTTTACTCTTTATATGGCTGAATAATATTGGACTATGCCTTATGGTCGCTTCTCGCTGCAAGCAACAGACCGTCCTAAATTCAGCAAGAGCTGCTGTAATGACGCATATCCGTAGCTAGACAGTGACCACTTCTGTTAAGGCTCTATCGACTAATGAGCAAATCTAAAGTCCTTTCTCTTGCTTCCTTCGTCGGTAGTTGTTTCGAGATAGTGTATTTGCTCCTACAGGCATGTCAGTTTATGCATTCGTCGTTCTTGTGCTTGCCATCTTACCTCTCGAGTCATAGCATCCCATTCCCTATCCCTCTGCTTGTTACGCCAGATGTAGTAAAGTTTTATGAGTATGTATATGACTATATTACCGCCACAAATTGCGGCAAGCTGCCTATTCCCGCGGCGATCTACCATCACCCATGTAAGTCGAATGAAACTTAAAATCAGGGGGAAAGCAGCGCACTTACATAGTGGTCTATCATCAGCGCGATAGATATTCGAATATACAATGCCAGAGACCTGGACAAACATACTGCCAAATCTATTAGCCTATAATTATAGATAGTACTACATAGAGCTTACTTGTAGGCTGCGGCGGAGACGGTTCGTGCTCTGACTGTATTCGAGTTTCGGCTACACCAACCAACTTGTATGGCATGAGCTGTCCAGTTCGTTAGCAATCGTGGATGATGGTGCATATCCGCCTAGACACATACGATATGGATATGCAAGCATAATCGACACCACAGCATATTTTACCCATGGCGATGCACTGCTGGGTAGTACGGCGAGAGCAATAATGTTCGGCAAGATCCAAAGCTGCGCAAACAGGCCCATTAATGCTCTTTCATTCAACGCTTCGGAGAGATACGTAAGGACCAGCATCTATATCATGATTAGTTACTCCTTAAGGACAAAGAGGACTTAGTGGAATATGGATGATAACTCACCGTGATGGTGCCAAGAGCTACACTTGGTATTGTTAAGAGATTGGAGTTGAACGTATCGAATCCAAGACCTCGGAGCGTTAGCGTAAGATATTGAGCCGGTGGTCCAACTGGCAGCGCAAATACAAGGCCGGCAATGTAAATTGGCCAGAGATCGAAGTCGCACAACGACTTCCACAGCCTCTTGAAATCGACCGCCTGGCGGTTATGCATGTCGCCTTTGGAAGGGTCGTCTCTTAATATACGATTGACCATGATGACCTCTTCTCGTTCGTTGAACCAACCTTTTGGTCGATACCATGACCTAGTCTGGGTTGGCGAGGGTGCCATCATAAACCAGGACCATAAGCCGACGGTGAGTGTGAAGAGACCTTCGATCAGAAACAACCATCTCCACCCTTCCCGGCCTTGATAACCTCGGAGTCGCAAAATACCAAAAGCAAGAATCGGTGCAACAATATCCACTATATTTAATGTTGCCCAGAAAAGAGCCAGGCGGAATGGTAGTTCAGTACCTTTGAAGAAATAGGACTACAATAGTACCTAGGTTAGTTTTTTTCCAGAGGCCTGCATAGGGGAATTCAGAAGGGCCGACATACAAGATACAGGACAATGTCCGGAATAAAACCGCCCTGCAGCAAGCCAAGTAGAGCACGGGTAGCCAGAAAAGTTGCTCTACTATTTAGCCAGAATTGTGACGCGGCCACGAGACTCCAGAGAACCATGATCGTAGGGATCCATCTGTCAGGACCTATATCAAACATTAGCAAGGGGACTCAACGTCAGATCATAGCTTTTACTTGCCTACTTTCTTGCTGACCAGCTGTGATGGGAGCTCGGCAATCAAGAAGACTAGTCTGAAAATAGTATTTCCCAAGTTATAATCTATCAAGTCAGCTCTTGTTACACGTGAAGCACTGTTCTCCCACTCACCATTTGTGGTAAGGCCTAAGTCCTCTAAGAAGTTGTCCGTGTTAGCCTGGGTCAGGTTTCCCCGATCCAAGTCTAAAGCGAAGAACGCTATGCACGCCCACAACGTGATCTTCCAGTCGAGTTTGTTGATGAGTGGCAATTCTTCTGCCCAGGTCCACCTTGCGCTCGGGTCGAATCGATGCAGATTCTCGTACTTCTCAGTAGGTTGGAAATGCTTGGCTTTCTCCGGGTCGTCGAAAACGGAGGGTTGAGTCGCGATCTCATCCAAACTGTAATTCTTCTTCCGGCGGAAGAGCGTCATTATGGGAAGAACTGGAGGCTCCGTATTTTGGAGTGCTTCTTGTTGAAGAATGCGCTCCTTTACTTCCGCCGAATCCTCGCCATGTCTCTTCTCGGACCCCGATAGTGACTCGGGCCGGATTTCGATCGTGTCTTTTGAATCTGCCATGACTTCTGTATTCGGAAAGCCGAAGCGGTTCGGATGTTATGAGATCTTGGGGATCCCAAGAGATTGGTGTTACGATACATTGTAGATAGTGGCTATCTTTATATCACCTGTCCTACTCGAGGATCGCCCACGCTGCAGTCTTGGCCTGGTCCCGTCATCCATAATCTTCCTCATTTAGAATTATAAGCCGAGGCATTGGGCAGGTTCTTGATAGATTACGACGCAGTCGAGGAGCTGGTTGGAGACAGATATGGAAGGTCTCCAAGGGTGAATTGGGAAATGGCGAGCACGTCATTTGCAGGTTGCGATCACGAATGTGGCGCTGACTTATCACTACCACTATATTCCTTGTGCAATCTTCGATATAATGGCGGCATTACCAACCATGCTCCCCATATCCCCTGCTGGTGGTTAAGCTGTAGTAATGCCTCCATGGTCGTGGCAATTCCAGCTCCCTGGAATTGGGTCTATAGATAAGTCTTGTCAAAGTAATTGAACAGAAATATGACCGAACATGCATAAACATATCAATGTATTCCGGCATAAATTAGATCAACGGCACACTGTGTCCAAGGTCGTCGCGTATGCATAAAAGTCCATTGGCTTGGAAATGACGAGAGAGGCGTTCAGATGCGCGACTTACATGAGGATCAAACGTATGACCACCACCGCCATATCTTAAAACGGAACTTTGATCAAAGGAATGGCAAAGTATTTTACTATTTTAGGTAGTCTTATCTATGCTAGTAGGCGAGTAAAGTTGATCTTATTTCCCTTGCCTGTTCTGTGCGTGAGTAAATCTAGACTGATTACCTTCTTCGTCCTTGAGTAGGCTTCTCAATTTACCTTCACTTCTTAGTGTAGAAAGATGCTCTCCGACTCCCTTCCTCTCCTTTAGTCCTAGTGTTTCATGACATTAGGAGGTAAATTGGTTCCCTTCATTTGCCAACCTCTTGAAGTTCCTGTACATGCAGTCAATACCAACCTATGTATTTCGCCCAAACACTCATATTCCTATACACTGGAAAGGGATATTTACTTGTTAGATACTGAATCACATTCGTAGCTTATTCTTGCTACTTCCCGTCCAGAGCCAGCCAAATATTGTATCATCCTAAGTTGAGCCCTTTCTACTATTGTCCGCCTGGATTATAGTTGCATTGCACGTGGCTTCGTCTATAGTGAATCTATTCTCCGGTTTTCCGCTTCATAGTGGGGCCGGGCCGGGCGACCCCGGACTTTTTGATATGGAGCCGGCGAGGGTCGTTTGTATGAAGACTATATACCTAAGGTACTTGAGCGCTGGCTGGGCTGCGTTGGTTGAATTGTGAAATGTGTAACGTAGCACAACAACCAACATAATATATGTACCTACCTACTTAGGTCAACGTAAGTACTGTTTGCCTTTCATCCATCTTTCTTTTCAAAGCTTCTATCAATTTCCACGGACTGAATCTGGCCAAGATGATCCAAAATACAATTGATTTCGTTTATATCCTCCTTCCTCCAAATCTGTTTAGTGCTGTCGGTCTCTTTACGGCAATATATATCCTCGTCAAAGCCCTTTTTCTATTTAGAACTTATACCTGTTCCTCTCAACTACTACGCTACGCGCATCCATCTAGGGATGGAGAACATCCTTGGGCTATGGTAACGGGCTCGTCGGATGGAATAGGCCTCGCGTTCGTTCGGGAGTTGGCTAGCCATGGGTTCAATGTGGTACTTCATGGACGAAATGGTTCAAAGCTTTTCAAGGTAGTTCTCGAGCTCCAGAACTCGTTTCCCGAGAGGTCCTTCAAGTTCGTCGTGGCAGACGCGAACAAGGTAGCATGTACCAACTGCCTCAAGACTCCCCGCAGCGAAGAGTCAGATGGCCAAGGACCTCTAGACTTTGCATCGATCAAGGAGGCTCTAAATGGGATAAATCTCACCGTACTCATTAATAACGTTGGGGGAAATCCAATTCCTCCAGTATTCGTACCGCTGAAAGACCGAGCAGAAGATTGGGTCACCGAGAACGTCAGTCTCAATGCGCTTTTCCCGTTGCACCTAACACGCACACTTCTCCCCAACCTGCTTCAAAATGCCCCAGCACTCTTGATTAATGTCAGCACCATGGCCGACCAAGGACTCCCACTTCTCGCTACGTACAGCGCCAGCAAGCAATTCTTGATTGCATTGACTAGCACTTTACACCTGGAGATGTTGATGGAGCACAGGGGAAAGGAAGTCGAGGTCTTAGGTATACGAACGGGTAGAGTCACGGACGTCGTCGGGTATAAAGAACCACCTTCATTTTTCGTACCAGATACGAAGACATTTGCCAAAGCCTCGTTGGCGCATGTCGGGCATGGACGTGGTATAGTAATAGGATACTGGACGCACGCGTTACAATACTTGATGGCGGGCTTGATGCCGTCTTTTGTAGCGGAGAAGGTCATGGTATCTGTTATGCGCCAGAATGAGAAATGGGAATTTGAACGAAGGAAGGAAGCTTAGTGCGGTCTTCACTGCTACTAGTCATCAAATTTAGGTGATACATGGTCGATGGATAAGTCAAATTCGAGCTGCCTGTTGTCCATAGAATACACGTGCTACACGTTTTAAGGTGTCCCAATGAGCTTCTATAATAAATAGGCCCAGAAAATGACTCGTATTATAATTCATAACTTCAAGATTTAATCTCAGCTTCAATGAGCCGTCCTCATCATTCCATCTAGCTCGCCGGGTTCCCTCAATGGCAACTCTGATAGCTGATCAACTGTGGCCTGGATCACACTATGCTTTCTCAACTCAGATAGACGAATATCGTCGCCTTCGCGCTGTGTAGTAAGGGCTCTATTTTTCGAACCACGACGACCCATACAGTATGTGAATACCAATACGCCAACAAGGAGCAAAACACCAATGGCAGTTCCGATGCCGATTCCGGCTGCAGCACCGGCACTAATGCCACGTTCGCTTCCACTGGAGTTACTACGCGTAGGCCTTCTGAGTGAAGAAGTGCTGGAAGGAAGAGGCGCGATTGTGGACGACGCCGGAACCTGCGGGTGTGACCATTAGGTGGCTAGCTACCTAAGAATGCCTAAGTTTATTTAACAACACTCACCAAAGAAGACGAAGCGAAGTCTGCTTGTTGAAACTTAATCTGTACCCCAAACGCATTGACGATGGTATTCTCGCTCATGGCCACTGTTGTGAAAACACTCGAAGTCGTTTGGTCGCCCGAGATCCAAATATGTGGACCAGTGAAGGAAAGAACGCGGGAATTACAAACATAAGTTGATCCTTGAAGGACAGGAGGTGACGGATTGCAAGTATAGGAACTTCATAAGAGTTTCTAATTAACTTTCTCGCTCAAGTCTTTCAGCAATGGGTGGACATACGTTGGGCAGCATGTTATAGTTGTCACGATATCCTTCACGGACCCTTCACCGGGGAAAGGAGTAATGCAAGCAGCGCTATATCCTATGGGACAAACACCCGGGGAGAAATAGTCATCTGGTCCAAAGTTGTAATATGGAGGGAAACAGTTTGCGGTACTCACTGGCCCCATGACATCGAAATCCCCAGGAAGCTTGAAGTCAGTAGAGAACGAATTAATACATGATGTCGGAGGAGTAAATTTTGTCGTCAGAGCCCCCAGATACATATTTGCAGATTTCTAGGGATTATGCTCTATTCCTTCTTGGTTCTTGAGTATTAAGGCTATGATAGGTTTTCAGAGATAAAATCAAACCCAGAAGCCAAGCAGTATGGAGACTCTATGAGGTTCCTAAGACACTTATCAGGTAGATATACCGATATACCATTATTCAGTGGAGCACAGCAGAAAATCTACCTGAAGTACCTAGGTTATTGTGGCGTTTTCAGCTTCGTGGGCGTTTACCGCGCGCGACGAGAACGCCAACATGCAAGCCCATCATCTACAGGTTTGATGAGCACGGAACCCCAATTACCTGCCAACTTACCTACCTCTTACTTGTCTACTAATGCGACCCCGAAGAGCGGCCGACCATCGTATTAGTCGTATTACCAATACTGGAACTTAAAAGGGAAGTTGAATCTCTGTAAATCCACGTTCCTTGCTTTTGAAAGGTCTTATACTACCATCCGAGATGTCAGGCTTCGAGGCCGGAATCGCGTATATAGTAGCAAATCACAGCTAGTTTCAGTCCGTGAAGTTTCAATATACCTCGAGCAGTGGAACAAGCCAATGAGACTACACTGCATCTAGTCGTTACCTAATCTTCTATAGAAATTATCTAATCCACGCACACCATATGATCTAAAAGTTAAGAGAGAAGAGGCTTAATGCATCGAAGGAGAAACATTTGTCAATATTGTAGAATGGTATATTCTATTGTGTTGAGATAGTTGTCTTATGGCTCTTAATATGGCTCTATGTTATTGGTCAATATTGTTCCAGTTCCTTTCTCCTATTTTTCTATACCCAGCACACACTCTGATTATAAAGTTTTAGTATACATACCTAGGTATACATCTAAACTTGTGAAAATGTTGCCCGAGGACTGTTATAGGTATTAGTTTGGTAAATATTAGCGATGTAGGGTTTCATTCGGCGGATTATGACACCCATACGTTTGGCTTCAAGCAAATCCTTCTACTACAGTCTTCAAAAGCTTATGGACGACCGCGTGGTGAGGCGAGACATACACAGTCCTAATTTTGACCGGCCTCGGTGGTTCGCAAGGTCAGGAGAAAAGAGAGCCCTGTACGGGACCGAAAGGATTGGCCTCTTCTAATAATAATGAACGAATCAGAATGCATATTTCTACACCTGAAAGATGTTACACGGCTTGCTTACTGTGTAGCTTAGCCAATCAAATATGTCTATATGCCACGCCATCGAAGAAGTATCTGCCACAAAGAAGAGGCGGAACTCAAGCCGGCCACGCAGGAAGAATGCCACAATGTAACGGATAAGACGCGGTAGGAGTCGCGATGCGACCTTGAAATCGTTATCGACTCGAAGTCGAACACATTGAAGGTGTGAGCACTAACTCTCTAGAAATTATAAGGATCGAATGCCGGAAATGCCCAATGATTCGCTGAACACCGTCGTAGCCTACATATCTACCTACCTTAAATGAATATTGCTGCCCCCATGAGCCATTGTAGGCTCTCTGCGCCCCTAGAACAATGTCGATCGCTAAACTTACCTAAGGTAGGTCCTGTAGGAAATTTGCACCAATGGTTTATAATATGAACGAGGCTTATCATGCCGAGAAATGTAGCGAATATCCCCCCTCTTTCCACTTTCCCATCTATGATCCATTTTAATAGATTTTCTCTCTATTTCCACCTATCTGAACAAACCACCCACTAGACGACAATGGACCCTAGTTGCAGGAAAGCCAAAAGATAACACAGCCAACGTATTCGAAGAATTCTCCGCTCGGAAAACGTCCAGTCCAATCGGACATCGAGCAATCTGCAGATAACTCAACCCCCAGATAGGCGTTTGCGAATGCCGACCACCTCTTCGTTAATCTATACGAGTCGTGACCCCAGCACATACTAGAAGATGGGGTGGATACATAATGCCCCAGATGATACTCCGACTGATGGACCTATGATCGTGGCTGTTATGAGTGTGTTGACAGGGGTAGCCTTTTGCTTCATATGCCTCAGAGCTTATGTCCGCAGCTGGCTTATTAATGCCTGGGGGATAGGTATGTCGCCGTTAACAAGTTCAATAAAACAAGGTCAGGTTGCTAAGGTTGAGTACGATTAGATGATTGGATTATACTCGTCACTTGGGTGAGACTCCTTTAAGAGACCCTTTACCGGCTTTCATTCCTGACAAGGCTGGTAGTTTCTAACGTGTAGCTTTACCGTGGTCATCGGAATACGTACGTAGCTACCTATCACCCACTTGATTATTCCATGCCGGGCACTGATGTTGATTGAATAGAAACAAAATGGGGCCTAGGAATGAAGCATATAGAAGACATACCAGACCCGAATATTTATCCCTTCGGCCATGTAAGTTTTGGATTCGTCCACAATCTCGGCTTCAACAAATACTGATCTAGGATAGTTGGAATATGCAGGCTCTGCATTGTAAGCTCTTTATTAGTTACCATATCACCTAATGATTCAGAACGCTTAGCTAACTCAGACTAGGTATATCCTTAGTGTCCTTGGGTTCAAACAAAGCCTACTGGTATCATACTTCCGATTCGTTCCTCGGGGGATGTGCAAGTATGGTGTGAGCTGCGTGTTGGCCAGCTGCACACTTTTCCATCTGGCATGTCTAATAGTCCAACTGAACCTATGTCATCCGGTAAGCCACTATATATCTGCTCTAATTTCCAATGATACTAAGTTTCAACTAGATTGCGAAACAGTGGGACAGTACTATCACAGACGGTAAATGTATCAACCTGATTCCATTCTACATGAGCTCGTCGTCACTTACCATCGTTTTTGACTTTGCTGTGTGAGTGATAGCGCTCCTCTCAGTTAATGATGGATTAGTCTAATCCGTCTCAAGCATGTTTCTTCCATTCCCTGTCCTCATCAAAACCAAGATCGAGAAACGGAAGAAAGTTGTGCTACTCGGTCTCTTCGCTATCGGTTTCTTCATTACCATTATACAGATAATCCGAATTCAATTTATTAAGGGCCTTGCCAATCCCCTCAGCTCCGGATCTGTGATCTTATGGTCAGGGGTTGAGGCGAATTTGGGTGTGATAGTTGCATGTGTACCGGTGTTGTCGCCTCTATTCAAACAAAAGCACAACTCTGGCAAGGGTACGCCCGAGTCATCTTGGGGGAACAGCACTACACCGAGCAACGCGAGATATTCGTGTAGGATCGTCCAGCAACGTATCCCGTCCGAGGATGACCTGTTTGATTCGGAGGGAAATAATACCAATCGAATAATAAACATACATAGCCTGGAGCCTATTCTACCATCAGGGAACAGACAGATCATCAAGGAAACAGATATCGTTGTCGTCAACCAACCTGCTCCAGCTCATCTAGCATATGATGACACGGGACCAGGCAAGGTTCGAATAGGAGACTATGGATGCTGGGTAAGGAGTGCCGATGGAACGCCAATATGATGGTTCACAAAGGTGTTTCGTGCTACAATCAGCCAAACTTGCCTAGACTTCTGTAATACAGAATTTTTAGTCGAAATTCTTTGTAACAACACTTCTTGGCCTGGTGTTATACGAAATCAAGGCGTGTATCAAGATATTGCCCCTATAGCTACTAATATACCACCATCATAAACGATCCTTAATGAATTTTGACTAGAATCGAGTTCATATGGTCAGTTGAAAAAAATACCGGGGTGTTAGGTGGCTGACGCAAATGAGCATAGCCTCTTATGTCACATACCATGATAATGCGATGAATGAGATGTAAGATTCACGAATAATCTTTATATCTTATAACTTTCCCCCAAAAGTTAAAGTTATCGGATAGATTATGAGGTTATAAATATTAGTTTCGAAGTCTGTGTTACGAAAATATGTAGATTGAGGGATCGAATTTCCGACCTCGCAACCTGGTAATACCCGAGTTTTACGAGGGCTATTGTGTCGAATTGAAGAAGCTTATCAAAAATTTCCTATCGCGGGAATCTCAGGTGTCGATCACTTTGAAAATTTCGAGGTGTGGCAGTGCGGTAGGAGCTGTGGCTGGTAGGAGCTGTGG